>JAHWFP010268956.1:0-12086 GCA_023313725.1 Lithobius niger
GGGGGGGGGGGATTAAGTCCCTAGGCACACAGCAAGTCTTCCCCCAGAGCAAAGCGAGCAAGACCAGCAGAGTGGACTAATCCTCAGTCTTCAAGAATGCCGGTTCGAACAGAATGAGAATTACAGCGCCTCTTCTACGGTCACATCTCTTGTGTTAGTTTTACATCAATTGTTCCACTATCAGCTTTTTTGTGTATAATTTTTGTAGCAAAGGCTATTTTAAAAATAGGACCTCAGAAACCATCGACACTTGGATTCTTAGGCCACAATCACTGCTTGTCATCCAGGAAAGATAGCACCCCATGCCTAACTGCACAAGGGAAAAGGGAAAGTCGAATTACGTCCCTTTTAACTTCTAGTGCTAAGGTTATCTTGAGATGGAAAGGGGCTAGTTTGACAATCACGCCATGAATGGTGCACATTACGTCTGCCCATGTGGCGAACCAGTGAACATGGCGATTCTGGCCAAAGGGTCCGAGTTTCGACGGTTTGAGGGTCCGAATTGGTTTCTGAGGGCCGAACGAAGCCTTTGTTTCTAAAATGGTGTAGGTAAGGGTTGTTCAGTGGATAAATTGAGATATAATTCTAGCAGAACGAGAAGTGAATCGGAAAAGAGGTACCAGTCTTCCCATAAACCAACGCGCAACTTAAAAAGGATTAACCTTAAATTGTGCATGTAATTGCCAGTCAATTTTGTCTTAGTATGGCCGATAAATTTACACAAGCACTAAATTTCATTAGTTATTCTGTCGTGCATTTCTTTCAGGCGGACAGAACAGTTAAAGATGGACACATGGACGGACCGAACGACAAATACGTGAACTGGCCATTCTCGCCAAGAGAAATGCGCATGAAAAAGAAAGTGTAGGGTTTAACAACATTTTCAACTGCTGTGGGATAATTCTCTCAGAAAGGAGAGGAACAAGTAACAGATATCCTCGAGTATTAGGAGGTTAACTGCCTATTCTGACGGATACGGTATGTGTTTTAGTGGTAAGGTGTGATGTCACGCTAACTTATAGGCTACACTTACTGAGTTTTTAACAATTTTTATTTGTACATTTTATTTCTGAATTATAACAAGTTAAAAAAATTTACATAAGACACTGTAAATTCTAGGGATGTGCCGATGTAGCTTTTTTGCCGATGTACCGATGTACCAATTACTGTTAAACCGGAATGCCGATATAACACTAAATAATGATTTATTTTGCAAAAAAATGAAAGTGTGGTAGAATTTCTGCTGCCGATGTAGTGCAAGAAAAAAACTTGCATTTAATGTAACCTCACAAAAATATTAAAGAAAATTAAAAAATGTTTACTACAAAGCTTTTTTTCCTGCAGCCATTTACCCCAGACCTTACCCCACAAAAAAAATACATGCAGCGAAACATTTTCTGCACAATTGTAAATATGTGAAAATGTTGATATTAATTATTAATCAACAGACAAGCACTTTATGATTTATTAGTTCTAAAATACCAGCAAGCTGCAGTTTTTCTTATCTATTTGCAAGCCACGTTTGTTGAAAAATGTAAGTTAAATGGTTTTTATATACAACTTCAAAACGGGTGGAGCTAATGACTTCTGGTTTGCACCATTGGAAAGCTGGCAAAAAAAGGGTTAAAATGGTGGATTTGAACGTAAAAATCTGCCCATATTTAGCGAAGTTATCGTCGTTTTCGTATATATTAAAAAAGGTGCGGCTAGGATCACACTTTTCAGCACATCGGAGGTGGACATCGGCGGTACCGATACATCGAAATTGCCTCCGATAACTGGCAGTACCGATATGAATCCGATAATCGGCACTAAATTTCTGATCGGAAACTTCTGGTTTAGAAACTTCCTGTCTAGGACAATCAGAGCTAAGGGAAACATCGTTCGTTACATTACGGTGAAAGTTCTCGTCAAAATTTGAGTCATAAATTCGGGAATTATGTTGAAAATTACCGCTCATTTTTCCAACGAGGACACATTTAGAGCACAAGGAGGCCAAAAACTTTTGTCAGAGTGCTTGAGGAAGGAGGCACCCAGCCAGCCAGACACCGAAAATTAGCTGGACATAAAAAGTGTCCTCGTTGTGAAAAATAAGCGGTAATTTTCAACATAATTCCCGAAATTATGACTCAAATTTAGCTAAGGGAAAGACTTTTTTTTTCTGCTGGCCCAGTCACCGAATTGTGTGTTTAGATACTAAAACCTTATTTTTTCTACTTTATCAATTTAAATAAGATTTAGAGTATAAAATGCACTATGGTCTTGAGTCGTAGGTGTTTAGGCGTTTGAATTTCAAAGCGTCAGTAGCCTAGTTTTTGTACCGTCGGGACTTGCCAGGTTAAGCTTAGCTTGCAACATTTTGTTTTCCGTGTTGGTACGCAAAGTGTCGCCAGCCACAAATGTGACTGTTTAGTAGTGTTTACCGCCAGTTTTGCAATGGGTTGTGCAATACATCGGAAAGTTTACTTCTTCCAGCCCTACGCGGGATCCTAGTAGTATTTGCAACTACTAACACCACCAGGAATCGGTATCTCGTCGCTCATGCGCCGTGGATATAGAGTACTATTCAAATAATGACAGGGGTGAAACCACCCAGAAGTAATATTGTAGAACAATGGATTTTTTTCATACTCACTGGAACTCGCACTGAATGTCTTTATTAACTTGTTTCACGTCTATTTCATTATTTGTACCACTACGTTTTCCAGAGCGATCTAAGAAGCTTTTCAGTTTTTGCTGTCCCTGTCAAATTCCGGTAATGGCCGGGGCTTTTACCTCGATGCTGCAACGCTTCTCAGATCGCTCTGGACAATGTAGTGGTACAGATGATAACTTTGAACGCGAGACAAGTTATCAGTAAAGACGTTCACGCGAGTTCCAGTGATGCTAATAGAGCGTAGGCGTAAAATGTAATAACGCTCAATGCAGGTAAGGATTGTTCTGCGATACGACTTCTGGCTGCTTTCACCCATTTCATTATTCCTATAGTACTCAGTATCCGTGCGGCACGCGAGCGACGAGCCGACGAGCCCCTGTTACTATCAATACCTCTGATAATGCTTTTGCCTTCGAAGCAGCACAAAGGCAAAGTCTGCATTATCAGAGGTATTAGTAGCCGCAACTAACGCGAGGGTCCTGCGTAGGACGGGACGAAGTAAGAAGCCATATCTAGTTACAGGGTTCGTACGCTAGAGAGGTAACATTTTCACGGCTTTTTCAAGGCTAACTTACAGCCAATTTCAAGGCACTTTATACAGTGGTCCCGGAAAATTACTGTACCTTTTACATGCGAAGAGTTTTCTACATGTCAGTGTTGGTACCATTGCGTTCTTAATTTATTGCGAATATTTACTGCAAATTTTGTTTTTTAAAAGGGGGATTCCTTCTTGTCCTAATACAACCATAGTATTTATCGATAGTCCGAGTCAGCAAAAAAGACCACTTTTAATTAGTTAATTTCATGCCTAAATTTAAATTACCACTACATTATTAAATACCGAATCACAAAATTCAAGGCCATTTCAAGGCTCTGACAACAAAAATTCCAATTTTCTAGGTTTTTCAAGCCTTGAATTTTTACATTTCAAATTGTAGGCTTTTCAAGGATCAAGGCCATGTATGAACCCTCAATGGCTGTGCTGGTTGAATTTGTGTTGGGTAGTTATGACAAAAATCAGTCATTACGTCACGTGGTGGATGTGTAGACCCCATAAAATTGTTAGCTTATCAGAAAAGTGTTGGCTATCAAAATTAACCAACGGTGACGTGTGTGGGTTTTCAGATTAGCCATATTTAACGGATACACTTTTAGCATGAGGATGTGTTAGCGTGACGTCACCACCGTGCATTAATTAGAATAAACCAATCCTAGCAGATTTTACCATGCCACTGTTGACACGAGCATGAGCGCACCGCTGTTGGGAAGGGCGTTTGCCCCCCCCCCCCCCCCCGGCAATGGGTAGGAGGAGGCGTGGTTTTTGAACCCGTGGACTGGCTACCAAACGTGACTGTTAAGTTATTCATCAAGATTCGGTCAGCCAATTTTTTACTCGATAGCGTTTTATCAAGCAATGCGTGTTTTTAGACAATTTCACTTCCTACCATAACGAACAAATTCACACTAACTTCTTTTAATGTTGCTTCGTTACCAATGTATTACATCATTGCGTTTATACGCGTGCATACTGCGTTTCAGCGCATCCCTGATTGACCACACAGCTGACTGTCATGTGTTGCTGGTTCGTAAACAATTTCCCCCCAAAACATCGTTCACTTAAGTATATCATTTGCTTACCTACAATAATTCCACTGTGATGAGCTCTTAAAGCATTCTACGTGGCTGTGTTTGCAGTTCGAACTCGCTCCAAATTTACATTTTAACGTTTCTACGTGTGGTTCTATCACGCAGCGACCGACATGGTCCAGTCTGGTTTGTTATTGTTCGTGCCGATCTCTACATTGGAGGTCAATCCAAGTCACAAAGGTAGAGAGGAACACCCAGACGAGGATGCGACAAAACGTTGTTTCCGATCACGTAGGAAATGACTTCAGAGAAACGAAAGAACGGGATGTGTCAAGAACGGGGTTTTATTTCTTGCTGCTCTAAATCCTAATAAAATAAGCTTGTTTACGCAGTTCCGACGTAATCTCATTTAGCTTATAAAATGCAGTTCTCACCTGAAAACCCTGTTCACCACGTATCCCCCTCCGTGGGTCACCTGGGTTGAGAGGGCGAAAGAGTGTGTTGTAAATTGAATGTCGTCCATCTTGGGGCGAGAGACGGTTGTCAACTTGCTGTGCTCACAACTTTCTCTGTTTATGTGGTGACACCTCACAACAACATTCGATATTTTAGCGAGCATTATTCAAGAAGTTAATGTGAATAATATCACGAGTGAATAGTGTGACGTCACGTACTACCAGAGCCTCCTAGAGTAAAAGCCGTATGAGGACACGTCAAAAAGCTGTATAGCTTACTGGCCGACAACCTCTATTCTAAAAAAGGAGACTAAAAATCAATCTTGCTAAAATCAACGGCGGAGCAGGGTTGCTAGGTGCTGCTTTCTTAACACCAAGCGGTGAATGTGCAAACTAACAAATTTTTTATGAGGTTTGCAAAGTCTGCCAACCGATGACGCCACTTTGCAAACCTGCCTAGCCACTATTTTTGTTGCCGTTTTTACGGAGCAATTTAGAAGGTAAAGTTACGTCCGTTACTGTAGGAGGCTATGGTACGATGACAACAATTAGTTGAAACTCTACTAGATTTTTCTATATTAACACAAATTAGGCCTCCAATTTTGTTTGTTTAATTTGTGTTAGTATTCATTGATTTTGTCCCAAGCACAAGAGTGCAGAAAATCATAAATTAGATCCCTGGTGCTGTATCTTATTTACACCAAAAGTATATAAAACCAGACAACAATTTGCTTTTGTTTACACTTACCAGGAGCTAATTACATACACCACGTCTATAGGACACCCCTGCCCTTACGAACCCTTATTTACACTTATGTACATCTATGTATCCTTATTTACCCTTGTGTACCCTTATTTACACTTACCTTTATGTATCTCTATTTACCCTCTTGTATACCCTATTTACTCTTATTTGCACTTATTTACACTTGTACCCTTATTCATCCTCGTGTAACCTTATTTCCACTTATGAACCTTTACTTATGTACCCTTATTTATCCTCGCATACCCCTATTTATTCTTATTTACCATTATTTACACTTATGCAATGCACCTTTATGTACCGTTATACCCTTACTTACACTTGTGTACCTTTAAGTATCCATATCTACCTCGTGTAACCTTAAGTACCTTTATTTACCCTTACATGACCCATTTACTATTAACCTTTTTCAAGAATTACGTATATCTTTATTTACCCTTGTCAAAAGCATATGTAACGACTTCTCTCACAACCAGAGCTGCAACCAAAGCCCTGGTTGGGAGAGTAATGAACTTTTGCCCTTATGTACCCTTATGCTATATTTATTTATTTATTTATTTATTTATTTATTTAATCTTTATTTACTCTTTCGTTTACATTTTGGTGTATTTATTTTTTAGTGCTCCTTACACGAAAACTTGGCGAACGGATACTTTCATCCAGTGTTAGACAACGTCAAAAGTGTATTAAACAATGAGATTAGTGCAAAGTAACCTTTAACATAAAAGTGAATTTGGTTCATTTTGTTGTACTTGGTTCTTGCAATGTAAAATGTGAATTCGAAAATTCGAATTAGAAAAGAAGATACTGCTCGATCCTGCTTTAAAATGCCACATACGGCGTTTAATTATCTCGTCTACTTCCAATTGGAGGTCTTTAAGCTAATTATAGCTAACAAAAAAACTTGAGCCTTATTTTAACCGGCTGATAAGCAAAGAGTATGTTGGATTTGCGCCTGATCATACATTACTTATATTCTGGAATATTGTTGTGTCGGGGGAGGGAGTTGGGGGGAAAAGCCAGATTTTTTCTTGCAGGAGGCTGTAGAAGTGTCATCTGCAGCTGTAGCCGTTTTGGTCCCAGTTGTTGTCGAACGGATTGATTTTTCGGAAGCTGACTCCCTCCCCCCATTTCCTTAACGAAACTGTTCCTGATTATGCAAGGGAAAAAAACCCTTTTTATCCCTAAAATAAAAATAAATAAAATATAAATAATATAATAATAATTTTAATAAAAATAAAATAAAAATACTTTCGTATTAGGCTAAGACATTGCGACGCAACCAATTTCAGTTGTAAACTCCCATCCTCTCAATCTCTTTTCCTTGGTGAACTGCATTTTTATCACGTGCGTCTCCCACAGCGCATTGCATTTTGGGTTCGACCGTAGCCCCAGTGATTTATAAGGCTCTGATTCAGAAACGTCACGCGCTGGTCACAGGGAGATTTGAGTTTCTACTCTACCCTCCCTGCTCGTCAGGTGCATGGAGGTGTAGTACAACTGTTAAGGACCATAATTTGGGCTCATGCACATCGAATTAAATGCATGAAATTTTTATGCACAAGTCATTTTTAACAGTAGAAATCAAACTAGCCATATAGGCTATTTACGTACAGGTAATTCCTATTTTTGTAACAGTTTTTTGGCTATTAACTTGGAAGCTTTTCCCAAAATTATGTTACTTGGTGTAAAATTTCTTGGTTCTTATTGTGTGCCAGCCTGAGCATGAATTCTCCATGTGAAATTTTCGTTTCTACACATGCAGTGCCTTGTCGTTTGCTGTAATTCAGTTTTGCTGTAATTCAGTTTTGTCGTTTGCCGTTAATTCACTAACGGCAGTGCCTTGTCGTTAGTAATTCCAAATGTAAATACATATTTTTTCTCCACTTGTAATTTATTTTGCTTGTTAATGTTACCTTTTTACTTTTTCTTTTTTTGTTTTGTTTTTTTTCCTTTGATTTACATAATTGTGTTTACTTTTACATCTTGTATTTACTGTTTTTTCCGTGCAGGCGGAAGGCAATATGGAGCTATTCGTTAATAAAGTAACGCAGTAATACCTCTCCAAGGCCCCCGAGCCACACATCCACCTCCGAGAGGCAGATGACCAACAAATGTGTGCTGATCGTACGCTAAAAGCAACAGTACCTTCATAAACGACCGAACAGAGCGAAATAAACGCACCACTGTTGGTGACAGTTTGGTCTCATTCCCTACTAATAGCCGTGTTGATGCGGCTTGATTGACGTCCACCATCGTCAGCAATGACTCAGTTTCCGGCAAAACTGTTACCTCATGCATGCTCAAACCTCCACCACCGGGAACCACCTCCTCGAGGTGGTTTGCAATTTGGCACTGCTCTCACCTGGTTACATCTGTTAGTCAATCCTAGTCAAATCCATTAGCCAGGTCTGGTCGCGGTGAAGGTATTATGTATCGAATGCTCTGCTGAGCTTGTTGAGTTTGCTGAGCTGTGTTGTAGTTTAGGAAGGTACTGAACGGCTGACACAACATCACTGCGCATGCGCGACAGTGGTTGCTTTCTGTTCGGTGCTTTAGGAAGTTACTGAAAGACCTATGGTACAGAAGTCTTCTTAGCAGTATCATGGGTAGATAGGTTTGTACTAATCAAACAGCCATGAAACCCCATGAGATATTCTACGATGCCCCCCGCCCCCCCATACCTCCTCCCCCGGCTTGACCATCAAATTCTTGTAAATCGAGCTAAAAGAATAAAATTTGGTATACGTGTTATTCTTAGCATTAGTTTGGCAATACAAATCGAACCACCATGGAACCCACCCCATGAAATACCCCCCAGATACCCTGTGCCACCCCTCCCCTAGGTTTGACCAACCAACAAATTCGTGCAGATCAAGCTAAAATTTGGTTCACACGTCATTCTTTAGCAGTTTAAATCGGACTAGCAAACCCCCCATGGCCTCCCAGCACCCACCTGTGCTCCCCCCTCCCTCCTTACACTAATAACCAACAAATTCTTGCTGATCGTGCTAAAAGCATGAATCGTGATACACAAATCATTCTTAGCAGTACAAATCAAACTAGCTATGAAACATCATGAGATACCCCCTCCCCTCCTATACCCCTCCATGAGGCTGATGCCCAATACATTTGTGCTAATCTGTCTACACGCACAAAATGTGGTGCACAAATTATTCTTAGAACGAAAAATCGAACCGGCCATGGAACCTTCCTGAAATACCCCCTCGAAGAAGTACAGGGTGGCACTGAGTGAGTAACTCATGGAGTTCCATAGCTAGTTAAATTTGTACTTGTGTACCACAATTCAGGCTTTTAGCACGACCATCAAGAATTTGTTGGTCGAGCTTCATGGATGGGGGTATGTGGGAGCACAGCATGGTGCTTGGGGTCCGGGGGGCCTCGGAGGAGCATATCTCAAGGGGATTCCACAGATTATTCTATGTTTACTGCTAAGCAACATAGAACTTGGACACAAAATGTCATGCTTTTAGCTTGATGTGCACGATAGTTGCTCAACAGCCTGACTAGTATGGGTAGGTCATCCTAGGATAGTTCAGGCAATGCAGGGAGAACGGATGATAAACGTTAACTTTCCTTCGTTACGAACGAAGGAAAACTCTCTGTATCAAAGAAGAATGGTAGTTAGATAAGAAGTGCCAATACTGTGATCTGGCCTGTGAATGGCTGCTGTAACTATGACGTCACAGACGCTGTCCTTACTGAAGAAAGGGTTTGCTATAGCTGTGTCTGAATCGGGCCTGCACAAAATCATATTCCACACATCGCCAACACCGGAAGTGACTTTTCCCTTAAAAAAAAAAGAGCGTGTTCTTGTCTACAAATAATATCAGTTCTTTTTTGGGGGATCTATTACTCATTGTATCCATTCAGAGATTTTTAAAAGTTGTGCCATCTCACTGCGTATCTTCTAGATTGGCTTGAAAATATATCGTGCTTTACTAACGGGCACTTTGATTCATTTAGAATGGGTTCGCATCCATTCTAATACAGGTGGTAATCTGGTTGCAGATGATTTGTCTCGAATGTACCAGTAGGCGCAATGTGCGCAGGTTTCCTCGATATTTGCCCCAAGACACGTTTTGCAAGCCGTTCGTGGTTATGTGAAAGCTTTGGGGAAGGAGGGGTTTTTCTTGTGTCCCATGTTGTCAACTCTTTCGCGTCCATCACATCAGCGCAACAAGAATACTGTTTGCATACAACTGACGCACAGCTTACAGTTTAAGGTCGCATTTTAATTGTAACCTCAACTCCCAACTGGCCTTGCCCTTGCTGACGTGCTCGCCCCAGCGAGAACCCTGTGGTAACGTGGGAGTCAGGAGAGCAATGACAGGCAAAGGCAAGCAGGGATGGAGGAGAGCCAAGAATGATTCCTCATGACCCCAGTGACTGTAAGTTAGAAACATGCCATGTGAGAATAAACCCGAGATGCTAACGAAAATATGTGTTGTCGTTGCTTTAGTGAGATGACCCAACAAGGACAAATCGCGCGTAACTGGGGGTTGGGGGAGCTCAGACAACACACAGGAGCCTTCGCCGCAAGTCTATTAGCAGTGGGGTCCCAAAGCAAGCGTCAATTCGGTCTTGGTGGTGTTGATTCCGGAATGCCCTATCTCACATCGATTCCAAAGCTGCTCATGGCATGAGGCTGGCCTTGGCCCAGCCGACCCCCTGGCGTGGCGACGAATTGACCCTCTTCCATTCAAGTTCCTAGGGCTAGCCACAATTAGCTTTAACTCATGTTCGACGGAGAAATCCTTCCTTCCAGGTGTTTCCCGACATCAAAGCCCAACCTGATTATCATTGGGGGTGAGACGCAAGGCAGCGTCCCTTACGTACTCTTAACCAAAGTAGTGTCAAACAAACATTTAAATAACACCGGTCTGTTTTTGTGTAGGCTGAGCATTAATAGGATTAATAGGATGAGCATTAATACAATAACAAAACATTCGAAGCGATATTTTTAGGTTAAAAAGGCTACCGACTCGTGACATGGAAAACCTCCATTTCACAGGAGTCAAGTAATCTATGACTGATCCAGTCGGTTTAGTTTTAGAGGGGACCAACACTCATAGTATGTCTTGCACGAGAGATTTGGTGGACTTCCCTGCATTTTAAGCAGCCAGTTCTGGCCTGAAGTCGAAGTCTCCAAGATGAGACCGCCCCATGTTCTTGCATTCTGAAAGGCACACCACATAGTATTTATCGAATGAGTAACCTTTATAACTTTCGTGAAGAATTAGTAGCAACAATTACAAGTTTGATTGCAAAAACACACTAGTTTATGCTGTAGCATTGGCTAGAGGGTCTAGTCAGTACTCAAGACAGCAGTGGCCATTTAGCAACCATTTTTAAGCCAAATATTCCATGAAGTTCTGCCACAATCGTGCACGTTTGTTTTTCTTTATAAAAGAACCCAACCCACCCAATTTCTACAAACTAAGATTTGTACTACATTAATATTTTCTCCACAGTCCTGTTAACGGCAAAATTCTGTTAATCAGATAACAGACATGCACTATAATTGCTAACGAGGAGTTGAACTTCAATAAGTCAGTCTTTGTTTCACTTGGCGGGCAAAACACTAGCATGACTTAATTTCCTGTAACTAAAGAAGCATTTTTCTGACGATGGAATTTCTGATAGATTGGGGTTTCTTACATCACATGTTTAGCTGCAGTGAGTGAGTGAGGCAGGCCCATTGGTCATTGTTTGATTCAGTTCAGACGTATACATGCTGACATCCGAACATCGTTTCAGCTTTATGACAGTTCAGTTTATACAAGACTTAAATTATAACGGTGGTATCAAGCGTTACATTCAAGCCATTCCGCCAGTGGATATTAAAATTCAGTTTTTCGACTTGTTACCGGTTGTTTATCATAATGAGTGTTAGCCGTAGCACCAAAATGGGAGAGGGACAATTCTGTGGCGTTTTGACAAAAGGGCGTAAGTCCATTTTTGGAACAAAGGGAGGTATGTTAGACTTAGCTCCGTTCGTCAAATTAGATTGACTGCTTGTGGATTTACCTCCAACGAACATATACAAAATAAGCTAGAAAATGCTAGGGTGGACTAACCTCTCTTTGTCAAAGTAAAGAGAATGTATAGGCAAGCCATTTTTGGACTAACCTCAACAATTCCAAAAATGGACTTATACCCTTTTGTCAAAATGCCACAGAATTTTGCTAGGTAAATCTCATTGGAAATTCCTAGGTTCTTTTACATGCTGCAATCTACATGAGCATGAGATATCACAGGGCCCTTCTCTTGCCGGAAAAGCCAGGGGTGGCTGAGGCCGGACTTGTTTACTTGTTACTACCAAACAGTACAAACAATGTGGAATGCTGATTAAATCTGTGGACTTCTTACATGTCGGCCCAGTTTACGTGTATTAAGACTAGGCCTACTTATTTACGTCATCAATCATTCATTTTCTCTGCATTTGCAAGTGATGCTGACATGCACAAAAGATTGACCAATTTGAGGGAAGGGGAGTTGCTAAGAAAAAAAAACTATACGTCTCAACAATCGCAAACACAATACAACAGTAGGAGAACAATGTGTGTGGAGTTGTTGTTCTTCAAATTTGGTGTGCACCCGG
>JAHWFP010268971.1:0-15958 GCA_023313725.1 Lithobius niger
TGTAAATGCTTGTTGAAAATTCGCGGAAACAACGTTTCCCTAAAACAATTTGAAATAGCGTTAACATTTTCTGTGTAATCGTTCACGATTTTCAAAGTATGAAACCACACGCACTTTTTGTAAAAGAGGAAAACTTTTTTTTTTTACTCAATTTTAGTGTTTGTGAATTATGCTTGATTATATAAGACTACTGAAAAGATAATTTTGCATGAAATACTCCAAGAGCATCAGTAAAGCAAAGTCAATGCTTATTACTTCTCTAAAAATGGCAAATTTTTGAATAGTTTGTTAAAACGGAGTTCGGATAATCTGGGTTCGAATAATCGAGGATACTACTGTATTGGCGTTTAACACCAATTCGTAAGCTGCTTTAACTCCATTTTCCTCCGGGAGCCCATTGGCAGACCATCCACAGGGCCAAAAGTCCATCCTGGTGCACCCCATTGACCCTGGCGGGCAAAAAACTTCAGTCTTCGTGTTAAGTGGAACAACGTTGTATCAAGTAGGGTCCATACCGTGGTCCTAAACGCTGCGGTTTGTCCCCAGTTGGAAACAGGCGCCATTTGCGGGGTCACTGATAACTTCGCCAATTTTTTACCGATTTTCGTGTTCAATACTTCAATTTGCCAAATTCAACATCTTGGTGAGAGCTTTCCTGTGGTGCAAATTAAATGTAACTAGCTAAACCATTTTAAAGTTATATCCTAAAAACTGGAAAACTAGTCGTAGACATGGACCTGCACTTTCCGTTAGTTATTACAGTACACTAATAAATTAAAAAAAGACAACTTGCTAAATAAGTGTGTTCACCAAATACTCGAACTCGGCTAGATATTCGATTGCTCTGTTGCAAACTCGGCTCGGCTCAAATTAAAATTCTCACACACACCCCTAGGAACGAGCACGGTGAAAGAGTTAGAACTTAGAACATCCTCAAATAGAGTGAGAACCCCCAGTACTCTAGGTCTTTTGGGAACGCTCCCCGAGCTGGAGATAGGAACCCTCCGGAGACAGTATGAATGGGGACTGGTGTGTTCACTGACATCCTGCACAGGGAAACGGACGTCAATATCCACTAGCCTACTCCCTCTGAAGCAGACTTGTCAAAGATATCCAAATCCTCCATGGTCCCTGCTGAGGCCACCACCTAGAGGAATCGGAGCATGCACCATCCACTCCAATTCAGTTCACATCGACCAGGGTGGTCCTCGAGCCTATCTGTTTATTCAATTTGTAGTGGTTTGGAATCACTTTAAATACTTACGAACATTTATCAACAACTCAGTTCAACTACACCAACCCGTTGGCATAATCCTACGACTGGAGACCAAAGCAGCTCTCCAATCCTGGTGGGGCGTCCAGTGACCTAGGAATGGAACTTTGTGTGGTGGACCAAACGGTGTTTGTTGAGAATTAATCGGTGGCCATAACCACCATAACTAACTTCCATCCAATATCAGAATAAAAACAGAGAAAAAGTAAAGAGCAACAACAAGACACTTTCAGTGTTTTTGCATCTTTAGTTTTTCTCCAGGAGAGCCATCCCACCACTTGACGGTCCTTTTTTTCGGGCAGACACGAATGTGGAAGTCTTCCACACGTGTGTCTGCCCAAAAAAAATTAGCGTGGTGGGATGGCTCTGCTGTAGCAACAGTGAGACGCCAATTGGTGGGTGAACTAGGAGGTAGTCTGAAATTTTGGGAAGTTGCATTGGACAGGAAGAGGAGACCTTATTTTAAAGAAATAACTAAAATAAAAGTAAGCATTTTCGAACAGAAAGTGGAAACTATTTTTCTAGACTGTAGAGCAGAGGCAGACTGGCAGCCAAAAAGGCGCAGGTCCTGGACTTCCAAGAGGGCACTCTTCGGCAAGGGGTGGGGGGGGGGGGGGTGGGAAGGTCGCTACAGCTCGGCATACCCCAACTAGGGGTTCTGAGGGAGCGCTGTAAGGTCCCCAGTGGGGAAGCTGAAGCATTTTACACTATTTTAGCGCCCGTTTCTGGCCTTCAGAGAGCACTAAAGAGCAACAAATTGTCAAACAAATTTCAGTGATTTTTCTTATTCGTTCTTCAGAATGGCAGGTTTCGTAAAAACTTAATTGTGACTGCATCATGTTTTTTTAGGTATTTTCTTTCCAAATTAAATTAAACCGAGTTCAGTTTAGAATTATCCAAACAGGCCCGTAGCTAGCCATTGACGATTGGGGCTTGGTTTTTAAAGTGTATATTTTTTACCTTTAGGCTATAATGAATGACGATGAAACTGCTACGTGCAAGCATGGGCAGTAAGCAAGGGGCCACCCGTCTCCTGCCGGAGGCAGACAATTAAAAAAAAAAAAAGAACTATCAAAGGGTGGAAAATAGTGAAATATTTTACTCACTTTTATCCCAAGCGACTAGGCCTATAGGTTTCATTGCAAAAAAACTTCCACATTTTAAAGCGATAACATGCTGCAGTTTTCATAATATGAAGCGTCGAAAGATGAAAAAACAAGGGCCTACAGCGACTATCTAGTCGCATTGGTCTTCTGAACAGTTCCTCCACTTCCAATTTTGAGGCGCACACCTCTATCATGCACTACAACAGCTATCTCTATTATATAATCTAAAAACAGTAGGCCTAACCATCAGAATTGCCCGTTACAAATGTGTTAGCTTTTAAGCTTATTTTACGTTTTAGGCATAATCGTCAGCGTTTAGGCCTAATTTACAACTTTAATTTCGTAAGTAGCAACTAACGGAGATTTGGATTGTATACAGTAAGCCTATTCATTTTTGCAACACGGTATGCCTCCGCGCACATAGTTACAGTGTTGCAATGTAATGCGCAACGCAGCCCAATATAGATCAGTGGTAGTAGGGAAGGGACAGGAGAAACGCTGCAGCAGCAACTCATAGCAACTATTGACATTGCCATGGTAACGTGATTTTAGATCTAATTTTCATTTTTTTGGCCTCATTTTTTTAATGGCAGTTTTAGTTTCGTAAGTAGCAGATTGGCCTAATGGAGAATTTGGTTTGATCGTAAGCCTATTCATTCATGCAACAATGCGACAAGACTCTTTTAAACGAAGCTAAAATGTTTTTGTTTTTACGGCTGCGTTAACACAAATCCTTAGGATTTCAATTCGACGATGAAATGTTATTATTTAATTTAGTTACGTCGAAGAATTCTATTAGCTATAAGGAGGCAACGATGTTTTAATTTGCCACGTTGTTTAACTAACTTTTGACACTGAATCGAACGTTGTAAACAGTGGTCGTCAATTTCTGGTACCGTTGCGAAGTTGAAAAAAGCAACGGACGGATGGACGGACAAAGTCGTTGCAATAGTCTTCTCAGCCGTACAGAAGACTAAAATGGCGAAACCCATTACTCGGTTTTGTCAAAAACAACGTGGGGTGTGTTAGAGAAAAGCTTCCACATTTGAAATCGACATGCTCCATTTTCATTTTTTCTCCTTTGATTCAGTGGATCAATTTGGGACCCTGGAACCTGGGCCAGTCCGCCTCTGCTTTAGAGGCTTGTCAGTTCCTAAAGACTACTGGAATTATAAAGCGCATAGATGCAATGTGCCTTTAGCAAGCGTTTTGTAGATATCTTAAATAGCGAAAATACAACTGCGTACCTCCGATTTTACATAAAATAAATGAATAAATAAAAAATAAAATTAATGGCCTTAATTAATGAAAATTGGGCTAAAAAAATACTGCTCATCAAATCGGTTTACTTTGACTAAGGTAGAATCAAATGATAAATCATGACGAAACAGCGAAGTGAGTCTTGGATCTGTATTTCTCGGCTTTTAAGTACCAACATCAATACACTTTTTATCACCTAACATTTTATTCTGAAAAATGAATTTGTTCAGTTGCAACTGCTCAGACTTGAATCTTAACAAAGTCGTCCTCGAAAATACTTAACCTGTGCTTAGTGGTGCAATTATAACTCTCGGTCCTAGGCAAAATCTACCATTTTTGAAAATACTCCAAAAAACAAAAATGCGTGAAAATTTTTGAAAAACAATCGTTGTCTTTAAGTTTCATGAAATTATAATCAGATTTACATGGGTTTTGTCTGGAACATTTAATTGAGGATCGGCTTTACCCCTTTTTCAAGAAAATTTGTTTGAAATGATGCCATCTTTAGTGCGGAATCAGCCATTGCATTGCAGCACCATTTAATTGTATTCACTATTCAGGTTATGTTTTTTGTCACAAGAGGCCACCCCCAATCAATGGGACTTGGCCTCGACAACTTCAGCTATAATTCAGTGCAATCCCCACAGGCTAAATACATTACCCTTAGTAGGCTGATTTTACACGTGGATTTTCACACGCCTCAGTACTACAGCACCGGGAAAAGAAAGAGATCCATACCTTGTGTTTTCAGCTCCTGCACGCAGCACAACAATTCAGTAATACTTCGGCAGTGGCATTATTGAACGACTGTTCCCTTGCGCAAGCGAATTAATAAGTTTTTATTGTGTTCCATTTAACTTCAGAGAAAAAGCCTCACCCAGCATTGAGGGTTTTGGCTAGTCAGTGACACTCTAGTTTTATACGGTATTAAAACCGACTGATTGTCCGTTAAAGTGCACTACACACAGTTTAGGAAGTTGGGCTTGCATCCGACTGCAAATTTAGTGCCCAGGCAAACCTAATAGAATTTGATGGAATCTTGGAAAAAAAATTACACAAATACCTTGCATTGAACAACTGCAGGGTTCCAATGAGGAATGTCAGCCATCTTGTAATACAATTCTTCCAATAAACTTCTTGGGCCTAATTGTACCACACCCTAAAGTCAAATCATTTAACAAAATTAAAATAATTACCATTAAAGATTTACCATACATTTTAAGGATAAATTATAATTCAAACTAGACTGAACTACACAAAAGCCGTAATAACTACTTAAACAAATATCAATAAGCATGCGCTGAAGTTTTAATTGTTGCAGGTTAAATTTGCTGAGCTGGTCTCGGTCCCACCACTAACATTTATGTTTTCGCCAAGTTTTGACATTTCAATCTTACACTGGCAACAAGCCTATTAAATGGAAAAGAAAAAAATTCAACTAAGGCCTTTTGCGCACCAACATGCCTTATAACCTCCTCTCCTCCCATTTGTCAACAATAACAGTAGGCTACAATACTTGACTAATTGATAAGGCTGTTCCGATACAGACACTATCGGTAAATCTGCAGATACTCAGGGTATCAGATCAAAATTGGTTTCTTTATTAGAGATTCTTTACAGATACTGATAGAGAACTCAGAACTGCCTTGCTGACCACCATGAGTCTTGAAGGAAAGCGCAACAGAGTCTATAATCCTGAACGAAACCTTGAGAACTGTTTGTTCCCTGCCTTCAAAATGCCACAATTCTGGTAATAAGAGCGCGACACAAAGTCACACCTTGAATGAAATCGGCATCGGTAAAACATACATCCCACGATATCTGTATCGGATCGGTAGAAGTGGTATCGGTACAGCCCTACTACTTGAGAACCTCTCTGGAGAAAGGGCGTAAACCAATCACGCTTTTTTCAAAATAATCGTTACAAATGCGCTCAACAGACTTATGACGTTAGGATAATACACCGCTCGCTCTCTAAATGGCAGTAGTTGATTACATTTGCATCCAAGCGCTAGTCGTAAACTTGGATGGCGCTTTTTTTTTTTCAAAACTAACATTGTGCACTTATGCCCTTGTTCCAGCAGGGGTCTCAATTTTAGATCACAGTTGAGAATTAACTAGTAGCTTCATAGTGAACAATAAAACCAATGTTCGGAAAAACCTTCATCCCTATCTTTCACAAGCAAGGTTATGACATGATACAACAGACCCTTAACAAAGAAAAACAAAAATCCGAACAACAAGCAGCAAATGATTCACGAGTTTTTCTCCAACTGCCCAAAACGAGTGCAGTTCTCTAGACGGTCCCCTGTGCAGGATGCAATAGCGTCCAGGTAGGGGAAACAAAAAGGAAAGTTTGTCAGAGGGTTTGTGAGCACATCAGAGACGTCAAGAATGATAAATGGCACAGCTGTTCACAGCATGAAAACAACACAGGATTACATGGAGCCAAATGAAAGTAATGCTTAAGTTGAATACAACAAACTAGCCACATTTGAGAGCAATGGAATGTCAACACTTTCACGACTACGATTACAAACTAATCAACATTCACTAACTAGCTCATCAAAATGTGGCCAAAATCACAACACAGGAGCTCACGACAAGCCTCGCTGAGAAATGGAAGAGCTTTGCACACTCATGCCAAAATAGACATGGAGAGGAAGCCACTTTCACCCCTACCTGACAGTTGACTCATGCAGAGCTAAATTTCAGAAGTGCAGGACTTGAGAAGCGCGAGTTCAGCAAGACCCGTGTTCCTGATGAAGGATGAAGACAAATAGTGACATACTTTTGTGACCAGCCTGAAAATTCGCTAGTCAAATCAGTGTGCTTTGAACCTTTTAACCCTCTGGGGTTCAATGTTATTTTTATCGTTCACTGCGAAAAAGTCCACATCTAAAGCATGGCCGCCATAAACTTTAGAGTATATGCTTCAGTAAAATATATCGTAGTACAATAACTATACGATCTCGTATAAAAAATTGGAGATGGAATAATTATACTGTAAATTATTGTACAAAAATATACTAGAGACGATCGTATTAAGTTTTCATAATTATAAAAATTGTGAAATTCGACTACGTAAATGCGATTACGAAAATATTCAACTTGCAGTATGTGCTCAGGAGACCTTGAAATGATAACATCCACTGATTATTTTTCCATTACAGCATCGTTTACTGCTTCCGAAATCTTGTTTTAATGTTTTTAATACCATACAAGTAGTTTAAAGTTATTTTATTTCCAAGTATTCAGGATCGTTGAAAGCCATCAGTTATTGGCCGTTATCACGCTCCTAGCCGGCTGTCCATAAGAGACGCGCGCGTGCTAACTCTAATGGCTTTGACTTTGACATGCTTTACGTGACGTATGAGTGGGCACTTGAGACTGGGCCCCTTCGCGATCAGTGATCGCATGCTACGAACGAACCAATCATAGCTCACAACACGGACAGAGGTTCGAAAAGGTCGTTGAAAAAGAGCAGTTTATTCTCCATGAAAATGGAGGCACAGCCTGATAAAGGCAGTGACGTCAAAGTTGATGACATCATTCAAAGCAGGAATGGAATCGGGGATTCCCAGCTTTCTAACACAACCAAGATGGCGGCCGTGCATTGCGTTGTTGAGTTACAGCAGCTTGAACGAAAGGCTATTTTCAGAAAACCAAAGCCACTTTAACGTCAATTTTGGCGACAGTACCAACACAAACACCAATTAAGGTAAATAAAAGATGGTATTGAATTAAATAAACCGAAAATATACGTTCCAAAATGCATAATTTAATCGGAATTACACATCTGTTGTAAGCAATTGGAATTTTTTCTTAACGGGGCTTTGAACCGAAGCGACGATTTATCATTCGTTGGGCGTTTTAGACACTGTTTTGATGCGACGATATATCGTCGTTCGGACCTAAAAGGAATAAATTTGTTCTAGACCAAAGTAAAAATGAATCTGTCGGGATTCAAAATTAATTGGCATTGGTGCATACTTAGTGCCTACTAATGGATCTTCAATAAATCACATTCCAGCACATAGTGTGCGTCGGAAAACACCCGGCGTGCAATTAGAAGATGGTGAACTAAGAACGTTCCACAGTAACTGCAGATCCCCAACAGTGTAGGTCTAATTTGCCGACTCGATTGTTAGCAGCGAGCGTTGATTCTCAAGTTGGTAGGAGGAAAAATACCTCCGATTGAAGATGGATGAATTGCAGTGACAAGATAAAAGAAACACCCGTTGCAGTCCCAGGACTCTACGACATTATATCTATATACAAGATTTTCAAAAAGTCGAGGCAGACGACATACAGTAGAAGTAGAAAATTGTCTCGCAAAAATGAATCTAAGGCGGCAACCAAAAAGACGAGATTGGTGAGGACGCAAACGAGATAATTTTCTTAAACTTGAAAACGAAACCTGCCTTTGGAAGCAAGTCGTGATATTGGACGTTGACCAATTTTACGTCCGAACGACGGTATACCGTCGTCGCAATTCCGCTGCAAAAAAGTCCAAACGACGATACATCGTTCACTCAGTTCTACGCCCTGTTTAAAAGCTTTTGGGCTGGGCATATGTCTCTGTTACTGAAGGGGTTAAAAAAGATTTTACAAGCACACCATGGTGATAGATCTAAGATTTTTCCCACGTTCTACTATTTCATTACAACATATTTTAACATTTCCAATGCCAATCTTGGTCAACTTATAAAACAAATGAAACAAAATGTACTTTTTAGGCTGAACTTCTCCTTATACTTACTGTTAAAAGATAAATCTTTCCCTTTCCTGGCAATGATTTACTCTGAACTAAAGGACTTCCAGCAACTTCCGTGGACTCCTTTTCAACTTTCCATCCAGACGACTCGATCAGACACAATGCTTCTTCCAGGGCTTCCTTTCCCTTTTTCTTGTATTCACGGTTCTTTCTCAAGGTTTAAAAATAAAATGAAAATTAGTTCAGTTTGTTTTATTTTCAGTTTAAAAATGTCACATCGCTTACTTTGAAAATTATAATTACAGTGCCTTCGCACTCCTCAAGTCCAACTCCTAACAATGATGTGCAGTCTGAGAAGCCTAGAATCCCTGGCTATTCAACACCACAGCCGAGAGAAGGCTGTGCTGATGAGTATCCAGGGACCTTCAAACCCAAACATTCAGTTCCTGCTGAGAGGAGAGTTTAATAAGTTGCTGCGGGAGAAGTGGTGTACTGGCCTGCAAGTTACGGAGGCTATTGCCCGGCGTTGCATTCAAATAGCAGATGAACGATCGCGACGAAGTGAGCAGTGATGTGGTAGCCTGATGAAGACAGTCGTTCTGAGCCCCTCCAACTCCAGAAAAACCAGACTGTCGAAAATTTGCACGGATATTTGAACGGTAAATATCGTTTACTTTGACATCTAAGCGTACAAGACGTAAACTTTTTTTCAGTTGTGCTACAAACTTTGACATCTATTGCCAGTTAATAATTCAACAAAAAAAGTAAATCTGGTTCTCAATCATACGAGGGTCTCCAAAACTAGTACGCGTCAACCCTTTTTCAAACAGGATATTTACGTGAGTTGAGATACCTTACCCAAAAACTGACAAATTTTGAATACTCTACCGTAATTTAATGCGTATAACACGCGGATTATACAACTACTTTTCATTAAAAAAATAATCTGTTGGTTATATGAAAATACGCGTAATATAAGCTAAAACAAAACACTTTCTCAATAAGCCTCAATGATCACTTTCTATCCTGCTGAGATACAAATCAAGAGAAAATTGAGTTGGTGACAACTTGAAAATTTCTCATGCCTAACAGTTTATGTTGTTGGTACATCTTTTGTAATTATTATTGAAATCTTGTACTGTTGGTTAAAGATTTCAGTTGTTTTAATTAGAACATCTGCACTTAAGTTTTTAAGCAACTTGTAATGAATAGCAGCAAATTTCGTTGTGTTGTTGATCGCTTACTCATCTCTGGATTCAACTTCCTGTTTCTGGAGCATCCAACTGATAAGCTGCTTCAGAGCACGCATTCAACAATGGTACTTTTTGTGAACGAATTTACCCTGACAAGACCAAACAAAATATATTGTTTGGTTTGCGTTACACAGAGGGCCGGTCGGTCGGCCTGAAAATTTTTTTTTACACTTTCTTTTACTAT
This sequence comes from Lithobius niger, assembly GCA_023313725.1. NCBI lineage: Eukaryota > Metazoa > Arthropoda > Chilopoda > Lithobiomorpha > Lithobiidae > Lithobius > Lithobius niger. Next base: position 9,794 of record JAHWFP010268971.1, read on the forward strand.
ATCAGAAATTCTTACTTCAAAAATTGTAATTTATTATTTTTTTATGCAATAAAGATGCATTATGTTCACGGAGCAACATTTTCCCTTTATTCAGGAAGAATTTGAACCATTTTTATATAGTAGCATGGAGCGTTAAAATAGGGAAAAGATTTTTTTTTCCTTAGAAAGAAAAAATGTTAAGGGTCGGCTCTCGTAAAAATAGGGTCGGTCGGGTACCGCAAACCAAGCCATTTTTTTTGTTTGGCCTAATCCTGCTGGTCTCGGCTCCTTCACTGTCAACGAACAAATTTAAGACTCTTAACACTTTGCCTGCATTTTCTGCAGCAGTTAATATTGAATAAAACTAATACTTTAGTTTACTATTTACAACAATAATTATGTTGTCAACGATTGTACCCTTTGTTGCGACATACTGTCACGGAACCCGATGATGAAGAGCTAGCAAGACGACGAGCAGTGGACAGTCTTTTCTGGTCCGTTTTCTTCCACATGTACAGAATAGCCCGGATTTCCTTGGCAGAATAACAGAAGCACAAATTTTGCATGGGTCGTCGAGAAAATGGCAGCAGCGGCACTATGGGTCCCGGTCCCCCGGTGTTTTTTGGAACGTTCATGAATCGGCATCAGCGTTTCTGCAAAGGTCTGACACATTTTGAAAAACTCAGCAGAGAGCACGCAGGTCCTACCAGGTCGAATGCTCAAATGAAAAGTGATGGGAAGGGGCGTTGCATGCTGAGAGTTGGCAAGTAACACCACCTGGTGGGGAGCTATGGAAGCCTCTTAGGAGTGAATTTCTAAGGTTTATGAACGTTGAGCATTTAAATAAACTATTTAAAGCTAAAAGTAAAGGTTAGTATTTTCGGATAGTAGTGAAAATAACAATAGTGTTGGTAATACAGTAATCACACTTAGTATCGAATAAGTACGGAATCAGTTTATTGGTATTGGAACACCAGTAATTAAGGGATAAAACAAACAAATCCTTATTAGTAAGGCTGTACCGAACCGAACATGGCCGAACAGAGGGGGTTCGGTTTGGTTCGGTCTTTGAAACGCAAAATACCAAACCGAACATATTTTTACTTCTAATCGACGGATTTTGATGTTTGAATACACCATTTTGAAGGTTTTTTCGCCAGCTTTCTGTTGGTCCAAACCACAAGTTCCTAGCTCTAACGGTTCGGGAGTTATAAGGAAAAATGTAAAAGTAGTGCAGATTTGTTTAAACAGTTTCAACTTCTATGGACTTACAAGTCCATGAAAAAATACCTACATTTGTTAAGAAACTTGTGCTTTGATGAATCTTTGTGAACTGAGTTCTTCTACATTTTAGTTTAAGATAAATTGGTTTGGTACATTTTTGTTCCGTTCGGAAGTGTTCGGTGTTCGGCTTATTTAAGGTTTGTTCGGTTCGGCTGAAAAATTCTCGTTCGGTACAGCCTTACTTATTAGAGACACCAAGTTTCTACATACGGGCAGAGTATTCTATATTTTTTTGAGATTGAGTGCCAAATGGAACCGAAACTTAACGAAACAAACCCTTCACTAAACGACAAATAAAACTAAAGACCTACTCACAAAAAAATGAGAAATTCAAAACTAAGAAGTTGGGTTATACATACTATAAAACAAACCTGGAACAGATATTGTGTGCAAAATTAACTCCAGGAACTTACTTGGGGATTATCCACCGCGTCATCTTCATCTTCTGATCCTATAAAAAAACATACAAATGAAAAAAGCTGCAGTTGAGCCTTTTCGATTTCACAATGTAAGAGACAAATTACAATAATCTTGCACACTAAAAAAATGTTAAATGGACAAGATTATTAAGGCAGAGGATTTTAATGTAAAGCTATGTAGTGCCGTTATTACCAAGGTTAAATGGTCTGTTGAAGTTCATCAGATGAATCGATACGTTTCGATTTTGGACTCCTTAGAAAATCAATATTTCGGTATAGTAGAGTTTTTGGTTGCAAATAGTTTTTAAAAAATGTTTGAATGGTTTATTTAACAAGGCTGTGTCAGTGCCACTTTTCCCAATTATTGGTTCGATACTAGTTTTCGTTTACCTGATACTGGTTCTATGCCCAATCTCGCCACCAAGCACCGCAGACAAATACATTCAAAAGTCAGTTTCAAATTAAATTGACAGGTAAATTTTCGGCTTGATTGCTAAGAGTACATCTACTTTGTCTTCCTTCAGCCTTTATCAGGCACAAGGGTTGTACTTCGAGCAGACCATTTTAAAATTGGTGCCGCTTGAGCCAACTGACTTTCACGCAACTCCCTCTCATCATCGCCGGTAGCTGGATTGGAAAGGAAGCTTTTCCATTTCTCACTGAGCATGGCGATAAGTTCTTTCGTTGTGATCTTGGCTACTCCTTGATGTGACATCTCGTGCAGGTTCATCAGGGAATCTTTTTTCCTTTTATAGGTGTTATATTGTGAAACACTCTAGCACCCTTAGATGAGGCTCATTCTTCGTGTTTGTTGTTTTATGCTTGGAATGCATGCTGTGGACTGCTATCCCATTCTTCTTATTCTTCTTCTCTACTGCCTTAACATGTTCACAAGCCCTTTGGCAAACTCGCCTCTTTGTTTCACTTACAAAGATGCTATTGCAATCTGCGTAAGGTTACTGCATATGTGACTCCTCTTGCTTGGTTCAGCTAGAGTTGTAAGGCTTGGGTTTTCTTGCCTGGGCGGAACTGTTTATGCATAGGGATTGCATGTTGTTCCTTTGCCCTCAGTTGTGGAGTTTTGGATTGGGCCTTGGCTTTGGATCTGGTGTTATATTCGTGATTCAAAACTCCTCAACAACAGCTGACGACGAGGGAGCAACATCCGATTCCTACGCAAAAACAGTTCCCCCTTGACAAGAAAGTCCAAACCGAATATCTCAATTCTCGAGCTGCCCCAAGCAAAAGGAGATGTATGCAACAAACCTGTGCAGTTTGCGATAGCATGTACGTAAGAGAAGCAAGAAGGCGAGTTTGCCACAAGGGGTCACAAACATGTCAAGGAAGTAGAGAAAAAGGATAAAAAGAATGGGGTAGCAGTCCAAAACCCGCACTCCAACAAAAAAATCAGCCGGGATAAAACGACAGTTATACAGTATTTTATTCCAACACGGAGAATGAGCTGCATCTGAGGGCACTCTAGTGTCTTGCTATACAAAACTTAAAAAAAGAAAGGATTCCCTTGATGAACCTGCACGAGCCGTCGCATCAGGGAGCAGCCAAGATCACAACAAACGAACTTACCCACAATGATCAGTGAGCTTGCTTCCCAATCCAGTTACTTTCTGCATGAAATCCAGCGTGAAGTCCAGCTACTGGTGAAAGTAAGTTGGCTCAAGCAAATTCAAGTTGGTTCATGTAAATTCAAAATGTCCCGCGTGAATAGTACAGTAGTGCATGAATCCAACAACCTTTGTGCCTGATGTAGGTTGAAGACTAGAGTAGTAAGTGAAGACTACTCAATGCTGAAAATTTGTGTGTCAATTTAATTTGACAGCGACTTTTGTTGTTTGCATCAGAACTGTTGTTTAATTTGAAGAGACAGAAAACGACAGTAAAATGAGCCAGACAGCATTGAACAGGTAAGACAAATACCTTCCAGTAATAAAGAGAAAACACAAAAGAGCGAATCTATAGCAAGCCTAATATTATTAGTGCCTATTAATTGCACTAGTACACTCCTAAGAAACTTGCAAATGGTCGGAGTCCACGGCCTCCTTGTGAACCCGCAATTTGGTGACAGTCAGTGCCATGCGAGTAGTGCTGCAAATACGGTCAATACAGGACTTCGCATCGAGGGTAAGTGCAAGTGTCCGCTGGGAGATAGCGGTCAAGAAAGCTCAGAACCAAATCAACCATAGCCTCCGTAAGAGTTCAAAAAAACGGCATTGTCTATGTGGATCAGCATGAAATCCACAGTAATAAGCAGAAGGTCGGTATTTCTTCTAAGTGAATATCTCAATCTCCCCAAGAACTTGGAGGTTCCTCATAAGTAGCTTAACTGTGCCTAACTGTCGAGGCATAAATAGAGGCAATGGCTACATTCCCTGGCTCTGGAGCCTAAAAGACAATCAAAGTACGCGACCACTGTCATAAGTACAAATGGATGGACATATGGGGCTCAAGGATTTTCTCCACAACACCGCTGCGCCACCATATGGCCGTCCAGTGTGGAGAGTCAAGTCTCCACAGGTGAGACAGCAGTGGCAAGGAAGTCTCTGTGTATGTCATTCAGGTAGTAGAGCTCATAGTCACACAGCCAGATTTCTTGCAGCATCATAACATCAGCATGGGCACACAGCTTTTTCAGTTCAGGCCTGGCTTTTTATATACTAGCACAGTTCCAGGTGATGATGTGTAATGGACTGAATTTAATAATTCAAGCCAGATCCAGTCGCCTGCTGGCACCAAAAATAAGGCCTTCTGTGTCAATTGGCCACTTGTTCTATCTAGCACCACTTTGTAAAACCTCATGGGGTTATGGGATGAGTGGGAATGCCTCCTTTCTTCCGCCCGGTTATGGAGCAGCTCGTACTTGATACTAGGAGACTCTGGATGGGTGTTCAGTAGCTTAGTCTCAATAGAGTCTAGGAAACTATGGATGGGTGTTCAGCAGTATTAAACCAGCGAAACATGTGTTTTTATTCTCCCCGACATAATACAAAACAATTGTGTTGTGGCTTTTGTCAAAACCTCGGTACCAATAACTGCACTTGCCTGCATTCGACTGAATGGGGGAATAAAATGTCGGAGCAGGTTCACCATCAACTTCGTCGTAGCGAATAGGAGGACTGCTTCCTGGAAGTAGCAAAGGCCTGCGTTCGTCACACTGACCTGTAAAGAAAAAGAACAAATATAGACATTAACATGCATACATTTAGCTCTCAAGACTTGTCATTCGTTCTTATGTATAATGTAACGTAGGTCGACCAGCTTATTTACGGTAAGAAGGTTAAGGTACAAAATTCACAACACAGGAACCTGGCTACAATTCATGAAGTGGTCAATAAACACCATAATATAATTAATGATTTTGCGAAAACACTACAAATTTAGGTAGCCATCGTGGCTCAACTCGGCTCACTGAGCTTAGTTGATTAAAGAAAGTCTCCTCCAGTAAGGAATTGTGTGAGAATACCTCCTTCAGGAACTATCGGATCTATTCTGGCCTAATCTCTGGATTACGTCCACCCCCTGCAATAATCACAGACTTCTCAATCCGAATCGCCGGGTTTTCGCCTCCCCTTACTAGACTTCTTTCTCCTTCTAAATTCTCAAGTGAGGTTTCAATTTGGGCCGCACCACAACATTTGCTTCAGATGACAAACAGAAAAAAACTTATGAATGCCGGCCAACCCTCTCCAATGTCAGTCGCCACTCGGCGAATAGAAATCAGTAGTTGGCGACCTGAAATTTAGCCTTACTCGCCAAAACGGCGACTAGCAACAGAGAATGACACTCAAAGAGCGATATCTCGGGAACCGTACAAGTTAGAGACGAACGGTTTGCGGCGTTATGCTCAGATTTATAAGGGCTACATAACTGCTTTATCTTCATTAATACTGGAGTTAAAGAGAATTATACAATTTCATAAATGCATGAATTAAAAAACCATGCATCGTGCAAGATGTCATTGGTATGTGGCGAGTAGAAATTGTGAAATGGCGAGTGCTTTGTAAGGTCTACTGGCCAAGTGGCGACTGTTATTGGCTTCACATTCGAGAGGGTTGATGCCAGCTGGCCCTGGCTAAACCATGCGCAATGGCTGTTTGCTGTGACGTCACCATGAGTTAGCCAATGACGAAAGAGAACAACGGCTGTTTGGCCGTCTGATTGGACTAGCCCAGTCACGTGATATCCACGTCACAGCAAACAGCCATGGCGTGTGGTATAATTCTTGTTTCTACTGCCTTACCGAAAATACACATTACCTGTAATTTATAGCATTCTTCTGTTGAAGACTTCCCCCCTAGAGGTTAGAGTTATAGAGCCTGCCAGTCTCGTAACCCAGTGCGTATGCGCGAACTCACCCCATAAAAGCCTCGTGAGACGGTCAATGGCATCTTTTATTACTCTCGATACGTCAGGTGGGTGATTCAAGAGGGGAGGTAGGGCGGGAGCAGGTAATGAATATTTTCGGTAA
>JAHWFP010268972.1:0-28409 GCA_023313725.1 Lithobius niger
CAGCACAAACGTAGCACTAACGATTAGTACCATCCGCACGTCCATAAGCAAACTAGTAGAATACGGGTGGGGCCAACTTTGCGTAAAGTTGGCCCCCCCATTTTTAAGTGTTGATAACTTTTTTATTTAGTTAGCACAAAAAAAAATTTTTGCAGCACAAACCAGCACAAACGCAGCACTAACTACTCAGTCAAAATTTTTGATGATATTAGTTAGTGGGGGGGCCAACTTTACGTACATGTGAGTAAGTTGTTCTCGGTTGCAACAATAAACCGTCGGGCTGCGCCCTCGGGAGTATATTGTCACAATATCGAACGTTTCTCAAACAACTTAATCGCCAACCATTATTGGAACAAGAGGGTAATATAAATTACTTTGGGCATGGTTTTTCGATCAGCGTCTTTTGGGTAAAAGACGCTGATCGAAAAACCATGCTTTGGCCTGCAAATGGGGGGGGGGGGGGGGGAGGACAAGACCTACCTACCGTAACACCAAGTTTCATGATATTACCATACTTTCGTCAGTTTCATTTAAAGTTTTAATACCGATTTCACACGTAATAATTCGTCGCGTGTTGTGACCGTACCGTACCGTGCCGCTCCAAGCCGCTCTGCACCACGGCCACGTTCCGAGCGCGACTTGATTTCACACGTAATAAATACCGAAACGTGCCGGCCAAGTTTTTCGACTACCCTCTGACGGTCAAGCTTGGAACCCAACTACGGAAACGGAAATTAAAGCAGACCGAAGTGAAATTTCGGCAAATGTTGAGCGGACACTGTTCGTTTGGCCACCTTATTTTATTTTTCCTTTATTTTTCCTGATGATGTTAGATTAGATTAGGTTAGTTGCCTGGTAAAATATTTTTAAGGCAAAGTTTGGCATTTTAAGTTCATAAAAACGGTTTAAACTTATTTTTTATCAAGAGTTACCTCAATTGTGTTCGTAGCGGAAAAAGATTTTTAGCTACAATATAGGCAACAAGTAAAAAAAAAAATAGAGAACCATACATCGGAAGGAAAAAAGTAGAAATATGAGGAATCTACACTATTAAAATGTTCGGTTTGTTGATTTATTGGTTTGTTTATCTGTGTTCCATTCTATTCCTCCAGAAGTAAGGCCCTGGAAAGATGAGAGTAGTGCCAAATGAACGATAATTAAATTGCGCTTCGGATAGGCCTATTTTCATTGTTCTAAGCTGAATTTTTTACCCTTAAATACACAAGTGAACTGCGAGTAAAGTTACCCGTGTGCGAAATGTCGAAGGAAAAAATTAATTGTGTTGTCGTTTTGTTTTTTCCTCTGTTGTTAGGTTAGGTCAGGTTAGTTGCCTTTGCAAAAATTTCACCTCGGAACGACCTGCCTACCGCTTTTCTCTTTTGATCTTTTTTTTCCCTTTGTTTTTTTTTTTTTCCGCAACCCTTTTTTTCAATCGGCTGTTTTTTTTTTCCATTTCCTGTTTTTTTTTTAAAGATATTAAAAAAATATTTTCTCAGAACCAGGCCACCTAAGCGTTACTAATAACTCTGTTGAAACAAGTGTGCATTCAAAGGGTTGTGTGAGATACCGTTCTGATATTATCTCATCAACTTTTTTTCACAAGCACCAGTTTTCGTATGTGTAGTCGCGATGCTATTTAAGAAATACGTGTTCGGTGAAAATAGATAGCACTTTTTGCACATCGTCTCCGTTTGGTTTTGTGGCCAATTCTCCCGCCATAAAAATTCTGACTTTAGGCCTAAACGTTTGTCGACGCTTTCTTAATTTGTTACTAAAAAACTTAAAAGTTTAAAGCTATGTTTATTAGTCGTAGTCTGCTTTGATTAGATCGTCAGTTTGTTTTGGGGGCGAACAGCGCGTTACATTATGGGGTCGCAGGCCGTTTCGTCACTTCCACGCAGCGCAGCACGGGGGGGGGGGGGATTGAGGCTTAATGGCGCGTCGACAACTTGGTCATTAGCGCCAACCTCAGTCACAGTGCAGTGGTCCGGGTTGCCACTGCACCACACATTACAGAGATGTTATTCAGCACGGCACGCATCAGATTTCACACGTAATAATTAATGCGAACCGCTCAGCTCCGTACAGTACCGAACCGCGCCGGCCAAAGCTGGAGCGCAAAATCACGGCCACGTTACGTTCGATTTATTTTTACGTGTGAAATCAAATTGCACGGTTTGGAGCGGCACTGCACGCTTTATTTATTACGTGTGAAATCGGTATAAAAGTCTCCAACAGTCTCACACATAACTGGATTGTTGCAATAATGTCCCGAATAAGTAACATTTACGTTTGGCCTTGTTGTGCTACTTGTTCGTATGTATTCTACCAAAAGTATGCGCGTATAGGATATCACCTGCTGTTGAATGCAGAGATGAAATAATGTCGAGATGCAGAGTATCAAACCATTGTTGCATTTCAGCACGAGAACGCCTGAAGATATCCTACTTATACCGATCAGAAGACACAGACAGACTCGTTTGATGTTTAAGGTAAGGTTTAACTGATCCGAATTCAAAACAGCAAAGAAACACGAATAAACTTTCCTGTAAGGCTCCAAGATAATGCAGCGTTGCTGCACTGTTTACTCCACGTGAACCTTACTGATGTATTCCAATGTTTGTTTCTTTTTTGTTTTTTTTTTTTGTCTTTCTTTACCGTTGTCCTTCTGGTGTCTACAGAAAGGCGATGACTTGATTGAGGAATACTGAAAAATTTAGCTCAAAAAATAGGTGTGTTTGTCTGGCTATGTGCGTATCGACTTCACATTAATTCCAAGTCAACTCACATTTAAACCAACCAACATAAAAAATGCAGTACATCAGCAACACTGCAGTATCTGAAGCCTTACAGGAAAGTTTATTAGTTTTCTGTTGTTGTTTTGACTTCAGATCAGTTAAATATTACATCACGTGCTCTATCTAAAGACAACTTAACCTAAACAACAAACTCTCCTACAAGCCCCACACCAACAAAAGGACAATGTTCAGATCATCATGCATTCGCGTGTAAACGTTCAGCTGTGTATGCCGTTCCAATTTTTCGCTAGCTATGAAAAAATAGTCTATGGGATTTAACATGGAAAAAACGTTACTAGTCACTAGATAACTAACCACTTAGCTAATATAATGAAAACAACATTATTGATACATCGTTCTCTCTGTGAATGGTGGACACTCTTCCTTTAACTTTTAGTTTTTCTTTTTTCCCCGCACCTTCCCCTTACATTCTCCATAATTTGAAAGACTGGCCCCGCACTGGGATTTATCCTCAACATGATAAAATATAATTTTAGTTGCTTACAGCTGACGAACACATATTGAGGCTGTAAAGGGTTTTAGTGAGTGTTAGCCACCTCTGGTCATCTGCCCGATGAAGCCCTAAGGCCGGTAATTTTATTACTGAGCCTTGGCTCGAAGCCGAACGCCCATAGAACTACGCAACATCAAAGGATCAAATGGTTTTAGCGAGCATTAACCACACCCGCAACTCTTCATCATCAACAATTAATCTTTTAACAATTGGATGGTCAACTGTTATTTGGCAGCGACGCACTAGCGTGTGTCCAAATTAAACTAACTAATTAAACAACAAAAAAGAGAGTGAGATCTCTCAGCCGCCCGTATAGTTAGAGCGTTCACAACACTATTGTTAACAGAGGGCCGGCAGAGAAAAATTCCCTCCCGAGTGGTTCTCTGGCCTATCCCGTCGCGATTGAAATTGATTGGTTTGAAGTTGATTCGTACTGCGCTTAAGGCCACCAGGTTCCTCCTGGAATGGGTCACAGCTCACTCGACTTCTGAGGGCAACTTGGTTGCAGATGATCTCTCCTGACTGAATTGCTGTACTTACGCCTCAAGTCTTTTCGTATCTCCCTGACGTATGCGCCGTATGATCTCACTTCTGTCCGCTGTACCTTTGTGCGCTCGGAGTGGAAGGATGCTTGGTTTTCCGACACTAGTGGGCCATCCTTTCACACGAGCCCGATGGAGGTAGACAGTTTATCTAGGCGCACGGCTGTGCTGATTTCTCAGTAGCGGTCAGGACAGACCTGGACACGGCTGGACACGACTGTTTCCTCTGGCTGCCTCCGTGGAGAAGAAGTGGAAGATGTAGACTACTTTTAGCTGAGATGCTTTCACTTCAATGGGGTACGCCGACGTCCGTCATCATGTGTAGGAGGGCCGCTGGATAATGAACCCCTGCTGGGTGAGCGGCCACACACGTTAAAGAAAAACTTTTCGGTTCTTCGTGCAGTCTTTAGTTTTTGTTGTTGAATCAGCTCGTTTTTATATACCTTTACTCATTCAGTTTTGAAACGGTGTCGTTTTTTATGGTGTAATTTTTCTGATATTTGTTGTTGTGTTTTGTGGGGCTGGTAATCTTTAACGTTAATGCTCCTAATAAACCAAACCAAGGGATAAGATGTTGAAATCGACACATAATTGTTGTCTAGCGTAAGAACAGTTGGTACAACAATGCACAAAATAAGTACTTATTCACGCCATTGTTGTGCCAACTGATTTTACACTATTGCAACAATCAACTCCAAATAAATTAACAGACTTTTGGAAGGACCATTTTGTCGCACCACAGCTACATTATCCACTGAGCATTACAAGGAATTACAAAATGCGTGTAATGAAGAGAAATGAAGCTTCTAGTTTCTTACGAGCTAGAAGCTTTAATAGCACCTGCTTTCATTATCGGCTCTTGCCGTTCAGTGAGAAAATGTAAACAAACACTACATCTGTCGTAACATCCTGGGGTGGTTTTTGGTCTAGATGGCCGCACACTGGTTTTCACTGGAGTCACCGTATGCTACGACATCGGTTTGTTTATAAATGCACGTGCAAGCTGCACAGGTTAAAATATGGTTTTTAATACTAAAGTTTGTAGTTAACCTACTATCAAAGCACTACTAGAGAACCAATACGTTTTTGTTGGTGGAGGGAGCGAGCGAGCGAAGCGTATAGCCTATAACGGACACAAAATTGCAAAAGGTTGGTTGGTTGGTCCGTTGGTTGCACTTTTGTAGTCTGGGTGGAGCCCAAACGAAAGATCGGATTGGAATGAAATTTGGTACATCGCTTTATATCCCCAAAAGTATTGCTGAGCCAAAATTTGACGCAAATCGAACAGTGATAGAGGTGTGCATCTCAATATTTATGTTGGTGCAAGTGTCAAGTTTTGTACCTGCGGCAGCATTGTTAACCTTTTAAATCTTCTGATAATTGTTAAACTATCGCATTGATGATTCTTTGGCTTGCATTTAAATGCCTTATTATTATTAATTTTTTTTTAATTTACGGACTACACTTTGCACAGCAGTTGTTATTATAACAATGTACGAATTATTGGCGGCGGCAGCTCAAACAGCGGTTGCTGTATGTGCCGTTAGTCGGCGGCGAGGGTGTGGGCTGTAAAAAAAGGCTACAAATAACTAAACAGAAAATAAATGCTGGAGTAAACGAAAGCATATTAAAATAAATATGATACGTAGCTTAGGCCTATATTTGAAAAAAAAAAGTAAAATAAGAAAAAGGCCAGTAAAAAGCAGCAGTACGTCACACCAAAAGGCAAAGAGCCCAACTTAGCCGAGTTGGGCAATAGATCTGTTGTAGCAACCCACACATACTACTACACTACCAAAGCGTTACTAGTTAACTCAGCAAATTTGCAGTTAAAACAATAATATTACGTCTCAAATGATTATACCCGGTCATACTAACGATTATTAACGTAGCGACAGCCACGTTATCGAACAATGACTGTGACATCGTGAAAGCACGCAAGCACATCATTGTTATTACAAAGATTCAGGGTAACTTGTACCACGCCTTCGGAAAAATGAAATGTCCAAAGTCCAACAGCATCACGCACACTAACAACCCTAAAGGCGTTCAATTAGAGTTTGGCTACCGAAACTATTCTACTTTGGTAACGAAAACGCAAAGCGCAATAGCGATTGGTGTATATTGATTATACTTCGATGTGTACGTTCCTGTAATGTTTATGCTTACGAGCTAGAAGCTTTAATAGCACCTGCTTTCATTATCGGCTCTTGCCTTTGGTGAGCCGTCAAGCCACGGCAGAAGCAACCCCCGTGCTGCAAGAGGTGCTGTGCTGCAGGGCACGGTTAACTCCCAGACTGGATTGGAACGGTCTTACCCAGCATCCCAAGCATGCATCCGCATTATTTTCAATGACAGAAGCTTTTGTTTGCTTTCCGTTTACTCCAAGTACACTCATCAGACTTCCCACTAGGGGGGGGGGCGGCGGCAGATTGAGTTTTAATAGCGCGTCGACAGCTAGGTCGTTAGCGCCAACCTCACTCACAATGCAATGGTCCGGATGGCTACTGTGCCACACATTAGAGGGATGTTAAACAAACCTCACATCTAGATTATCATATATCCGCAACTCAAGCAACAAATTTTAAAATCCCGGACAGGAGGACAGGCTCAACAGACAGTTGACACGCTAAGTCTCGTGGAAGATGAATACCATCAAGATGGTAACATTCCACACGCACATGATGGAATGTAAGCGGCACGTGACAAGAAAGACATTCATAAGGGAATTTCCCCCTCAAAAGAAAACAACGTGTCAGCTTGATGTGACCAATACGTAAACGGGCCAACGTCACCTCTTCTCGGCGACTACGGTGACAAGCCGAGTGCCACACCTAGACAGTGCCTTTTATAGTTCGCAGCATATTGCCATCTTGTTTGTCCCACAAAGCTTGCCAAGCAGCGTGCTACCTCAGACAGCCTCATACGACGAGTTGGAAAGACATCTGAGGAAACAAGGCAGAGATCCTTTTCGAGAGGACAAGAAAGGGCCACTTTCGCAGCTGCATCATGACGCATGTTTCTTCTCAGCTGTTCTAACTTGGCCCGAGATCCAGCAGAAAATCAATCTTCCGCTGGCCAGGCAAGCGGGAAAGCAGAGTTTGGATTGGCTGTGTCAAGGGGTTCCGAGGGTTGTACGATGCCAACGACTCCTCCTGCAATCACTGAACATGATAAAATCCAATCCTCATGACATCCTTGAACGGTCACATTCAGATTATGATGAGACGTTAATGATTATGATGCCGCTCCTAATCCCAACGTTAAACGCTAGCGTAGCGTAACAAACAATTTGCTTCTCGCATTTTTACGTAAACGAAAGCTTTGCAACACTTTTTTTTTTAGTTCGGCTATCGTCACTACCCTGACACAGTTCGAAATATTACCGTAATTCTCAATACTCGGATATGCTTATCAATGCAAATAGGCAATTTAAAGCGAAAATTAAATCAATGCAGTAATAGATTTTAACAGAAATTGGCAAAACTCTTTCCCAACCAGAGCAGAACCAGAAGGCAGTAGCTAAGTTTCTTTTGCGATCCCGTCTGAGTAAAGTTGGATTTCAGTGATGACAAATTTCGGGTTTTTGAAACACTGTATACACAGAATGCATCAACATTCGGTTTCTTAAAAAGTACTTATAGTCAGAACCCATTCAAAAACCGTAAACAGGAATAAACAAAGATTTTTCTTTCTTCTTATTATTGGTTGCGAAAATACCACCTGTGACGCGCGCAAAATGCATTAGCAAGCAGTAACCTCTGGGTTTAGTTTCGCTTTCGGATAGAAAGCCTACAAACAAATAAGACAAACACGAAATTAGAGCAAAACACTGAAAAACTCACTCGCTTCGCCACACGAAACAACGATCAGTATTGAAGACTAACGTTGTAAGAATACAGGTTACAGTAATATGGGAAAAAAGATACGACTTGGGAGTCGAACCAAGCACCTTCCTTTCTCAAATTAGTGCATCTTGTGTTGTCAAGGAGTCTATAAGATAGTTCTACCACATGTTTCACCACTCATTCTGAGTCACGGCCCCATGACACCAGCTGCCAAACAATTGACTTTTTTTTTACGTTTGCAGAAAACGTCCGTTAACAATTACGCTGTGTGTGTTTCTACCTAATAAATATGTGTGTAAAATATCACTTGTGTTATGATAAGTTTAAGCACGTGATAATTCGCAAGCAGTAGCGCTTAAACGATTAAAAGCGAGGAATAAGGTAAGTTTCTCTAGCCGAGGCCGACTGGGAAGGAAAACAGTGTGTCTTACTTCCCAGCTCAACGCCACTTCTCGCGCAGGCCGGAAAATTAGCACTGCTTTAGTGAAATAAGACTTTGGCAATGTTAAATCAATTGGCCTGCAGGCAAAAAACGACATCTCCATGACGAGCTTGTGACAAGCGGTGGAATACAAAGCGAGAATTGCAACACGAAAACTCCCACGTTCTACAGACGTATATGCACTAAAGACGGAACGCCAAACGTTCAACAAGTGTTAAATAAATACGAATGCAAAACTATTTACGTTCCCTTTTGGACTTATGTCAGACTGCCTAAGTGGGGAATCGAACCCACGACCTTTGAAACCAAAGGCCGAGATCCTACCGCTGAGCCATACTGACACAGACATGTTTATATGTGTGTATATATATATGCACGTGTTAAAGGCTGCCTATGGACGTTTCAGTATGGCTCAACGGTAGGAACTCGGCCTTTGGCTTCAAAGGTGTTGGGTTCGATTCCCCGCTCAGGCAGTCTGACATATAAGTCCAAAAGGCAACGTAAATAGGTTTGCATCTGTATTTATTTGACGTATATGCCATGTGATTTACTATCTTCTCACTTCCCCAGTTTGCCCAATCATGGCGTTTACTGTCTGTAAAAATCAAGGCCCACAAATCCCTGTAACTCATCTAGGTGAAAAGCGAAGGCACAAGAGGGAAAAATCGTAACACTAAAAATAACTTCGATTCGGTAAGCCTTTAGTGTGCACTTATATTTCAGCGATCAGTGATATAAAGTCTATAATAAAGGCTCACCAAATCTTAGTGTATATGCTTTTCGCTGTTGCGTTTCCTTTTCTCCGTATCAAAGTTTACCAGCGGGAAAAAAAATGTTGCTACTGAACATTTACTAGCAATATTGCTGTTGCTCTTGGTCAACCCTGCTATAGGCCATTTGCGAGTGTGGTTAATGCAACCGACGCTTTCGGGCTTACAATTATTATCTTGTGATGAACTGCTTGCTCTACTTATTGGTTTCCCAGCGAGTGTGCTGGCGCCCTCATGCGGTCGTCGAGCCAAGCACCCGCGACGAAGGGAAACAGTGGTCGGGCGGCGCCCCCCCCTCCAATTCTTCCCCTCCTCCCCACGACCCCTCCCTCACCTCCCGAACATCAACTTCCTCGTTGCCATGCTTCCGTTTGCCAACCGATGGCAAGAAAGATCTTTCGGGCTGAACGACAGACAGACAAAGAAGGCGACACACCCCACCCATTCAAATGGCATCACGTCAAGATTACGTGATCTCTCTCTCTCCTCATGCACACTGCCTTTCGACTAAGTTAAGCTCAGATTCACCGCCTGATATTAGAATAGAAATTCAAACGCCCATTTGTTCCTTACGATGCGTTCAAATTTAATACGCTATGGCACCATTAAATAAAATTATTACGATCAAACATTCAGACCAAGTTAAACTATTGGCGGTGTTTGTGGAAAGATGGAAACTAATTATTGTAACCTAATTAGGAACCTTAATTCTAAGCCAGAATCTTCCTTAGAAGGAACATGCAATAGGCCGTGTCCGCCCTCAAACCTCGCTCTTCCAAAAGGGAAACGCACCTTTTCCACCAGTGGGAATGTGCCATTTCAGTCGTTACTGAACTGCTTTCTGCATCTCCACCTTTGTCTGCAGTCGACTTAGGTTTCCGGCCTACGTTCATATAGTAGTTACGAGAATGGTTCAACATCTCCATCAATGAAGAGAAACGAAGCTGCCTATACGAAGGTTGCTCCCGGGTGATACCAGGGAAGTATATCTCCGTTTGCGTCTTTGCAACGTCACTTCTGTCGTTCAAAATCAGAAAGACATAAGCCAAATTCTTTAAATTCTCATGTGTTGCGAAAAACAAACTACACGTGTGATGAACTTATACATAACTGAATTCGCTGTGTCGTCATATAAGGAGGAAGGTTTTTTAACTCACAGAAAAAGAAAAGTTTTGCTTTTTGCAAGTCTTTCTGCCAATTAATACAGTTGCAAAGCTATTTCCGCTGTCTTTTGGACTTGAATGTCAGACTGCAGGAAACTGAACCCCGTCTGTACCTTTGTCACGAAGGCTGAAGCCCTACCACCCAGCCATACTGGGCCGGCAGGTTTCCGTGCAGTGGGGGTGCTTGTGGCACACTGCTCCGTTCCGTTTCGACGACGAAGAGAGCCTCCAGGGCCATCGTAGTTAGCGACTGACTGCAACGGATGACCCAGCACACATTGCTTCCGTCGCTAACTACGGTGGCCCTGGAGACCCGCTTCGTCGTCGGAACGGAGCAGTGTGCCACAAGCTTTAGGCCTTTGTCGTAAATATTAATTCACCGATCATGCAGTCTGACATTTAAGTCCAAAAGACAACGGAAATAGATTAGAATCTGTAGTTATTTAACATTAACCGAGTCCGAGCCTATACGTTTTTACGTTGTGTAAGTCTTTCTCCCTTTAAATGAGTAAGCCAATATGAACACGACTTAAGTGTTATTACCTAGTTCAGTAGCTTCGTTACAAGTATATGTTAAAAAAAAACATCGTGCAAATTTATTTATCTACAAGCAGGTGAAATTTGTACGCCTATGACAGCCAATGAATAACGGAGAAATTTGGATCGTACAGCTATTGGTGGACCTATCGCAATGGCATCGTAGCGAACAGTTCCCGAATGGGTTTACATGTTTAACTGATTATCTGATGTTGCACATTAACAGAGATAGAGGAATCGTCAGCAAAACACATGAACTGCATGGCGTTACCAGACAATGAACAACATTATTTTAAATAATATACTTTATCTGCAGAACAACCCATCGTCCCAACAACCGGCCACTGAACGAATCCATTGGCCGATACCGATGGGTGAAATTCAGTGAACCTTCGGCGCGTCGGTCCAACACTACTAAAATTCCAATTTCTCATTCTAACCAGAAATAAAATACGAGTGGCCTTGGATGCTTAATCATTTAACATAAAACATAAAGCAAAACGTTGCCTTACGAATTTTTTCACCATCGAGAATTTCTTATTTTCGGCAGACCAAAAACGTGTGCACCAACAACTAACTTTCTGTAACTTCACCAAAAAAAAAAAAGAGCAATGAAAGCTTAAAGTGAGCTCGGCTATATAACGAGACAAACCATTGCTACCATGCAAGCAATGCCTAACGAGAGCATGCTCATAAAGCTTTGTTACTAAACCCGGCCAAGTTAGCCAACCACGCTATAATAACTTCATCGCTACCTGTAAATATATTTTAAGGTTGATCAAACACGTAACACCTGTCAAAGGCACGAGTGTATAGAGGGGTGGTTGATGGGGGGCATATTTCTTACCAGTCCGCCCGATGAACATTGGTATAAATACAGCGTACACAAATAAACTGACAAGTCTCGTGTCTTCAAAATGATACTGAAAACACCGAGTTAACATTGAAAATATGGCGCGAAAACAAGCCAACGTACTCTCAGCCGCAAACCATGAAAGTATTTAAACGAATGTGCTTTACCTAAACGACGACAGAAATGATGGGGTTAGGTGTTTAAAGGGGAAAAGAGAGGCAATCCGTAACATTTCACGTGAACGTAAAGGGAGTGAAGCTATCTTTTTAAGCGGACAACCACTTGGATGTTGTTAGGAAGAGAACGAGCACGTGGTAAAGTTCATTCCTCAATCTTCTCACAGCACTCCAGTAATTTTTCTTACTTGCTTCCACGACTTTCTTTCCCGAGCGAAGGTATTGGACTCCAGCCAGAAAAACTCCAGGAATTCCACTTGGAAGAGAGAGGGGAAAAACACAAAAAAGAGGAGAATGACAGAGAGAAAAAAAAACCGCCTCCTATAGTGGAAATGACGTTCCACGCAGAATTAAGCTCGACGAACAGAAATCAGGAGGTAAGGGCTGAGCAGCAATATCGACCGCTAACATTTCATATCGTGTTAGAATACCGATGAAGTTTAGAATGCTTTTCTTTCAGCTTCTATCAGTCAGATTTGGGTTGATGGAAAAAATTAGATTTTAGTTGTAAACAGAGTTCCACTAATCACAGTCTAGCCTTTCAAAATTTCTTATGCTTAAAGGGGAAAACAAAGTTTTATCTTCACTTAAATGGGACCATTGGAAGTAGATCTATCCAAAACTTATTAAGACCATAGGCAAAGACAGAGCAGTGAACTAAAGATCACAAAAGACTCCCACCCACTCATAATCCCGAATTAAAGATGGTCAAATCGAGACTTCAAGAACGGCAGATAAGGCACTGTCTCAACACATTCTGGAAGAGCACCTCAGGCAGAGATCAGTCCTTCCGTAAAAGGTGTTCAAGGGTTAAGCATACACAGGCTACCATGGAGTCTCTGAGAGTATCCACGAGTGACACCGGAACTGAAGCGAAAAGGATTGATGTTAGGGTCACTGCAGCCATTCAAGAGCTGGGAATCCAAAATAACGATCACGAAGGAAGGGATCCTTGAGATACGGAGGCCAAGAAACTGAAGTCTCTTGTGGTAGGAAAGATACCTACGTAATGGGCGTATACCGTTTGGTGATGCGACGCTGGAAGAATTGCAGCCTCTTAAGATAAGTAAAGTAGCAAAGGCAGCAAATTACAGAACAGCTTCGAACAGCTTGAGATAGGACGAATGAGTGTTCTGTACAGTTGAGTGAACAGTAAAGGGCTGACAAATGACATGCAAAAAACGATTAAGAATGTAGTGTGCATAACCATAAGTCTTCTTGACAACACGGCGGATGAATGTTGAATTTAAACTTCGAGTCCGCAATGATGCCCATGTCTCGATGAGAGGTGGAGAGTTGAAGGTTTGAAACATTACATGGGATACAGGGGTTATTGTAACCAAATCTAATGACAGTGCACCTCCCAAGATTAAGGGAAAGTGAGTTGCTCATGGACGAAGAGTGGATACGATCTAATTCTCTTTGGATGGTTTTACTCACAGAAAGGAAGAACTCAAAATCATCTACTTAAATATAAGACTCATAAGTGATCAGAGGCCAAGGTTAGACATAGAGATGTTAAAGAGAAGAGACCCGAGTACCAATCCCTGCAGAACTCCAGAGGTAACTTTGACCCAGGAAAACTTAATACCTCAAATAACGACACATTGTAACTTTTGTGCTAAGGTAAGACTGTGACCAGTTAATAGGGGACGGGCTGTATTTTCATAAAGAGGATAAAACGAACCTTCACAATCAATAATTTATAAAAGTCGTCAAAAATTTCTTTGCAATACAAATTCAAAACATGTTAGCTAAATATGAAATAAAAATGAATAAATAATGGCTACCCCTTCACTAGCAAGACGTACGTGGTGAGGAAGAACAAAAGAAACTTAGTGTAAACTCGCAAGGCAAAAAAAACACAGTCAAAGGTCAAAGAGAATTGTGAAGCAAGAGGATGTGTGATCGAAACTCGCAGTCAGTTGCGAGTTTCAACTGCACGTCCTCCTGGTCGAAACTTTTGGTAGGAAAAAAAGGAACGTTCCGCGCACTTTAATTATGCTTTGTGTGCCGTATGTAAACTTTTGTGACGACTGCCAATGATAAAGAATGAACTCGATTACTATTTTATCAATGAGGATGGCATTTTTTGCAGCGACCTTGTTTTAAACCCTAAAAGTGACATCCGAAGGGGTAACATAAAGCCGTATTAAACTAATGTTATTGTACAAAGTTCTACTTCGTTGAGT
This sequence comes from Lithobius niger, assembly GCA_023313725.1. Taxonomy (NCBI): domain Eukaryota; kingdom Metazoa; phylum Arthropoda; class Chilopoda; order Lithobiomorpha; family Lithobiidae; genus Lithobius; species Lithobius niger. The sequence goes on from JAHWFP010268972.1 coordinate 13,836, forward strand.
CAGAAATAAAAATATATATATTTATGTGGGTTCGATGGTTCCTACACTCTATTTGGTAAGAAATAATCAGGAATAGTGGGCTTCCATATGGTCAATCTGGTTCTGAAGTCAGTGAAGTGAGGTACCGACCTTACGTCCCTAAGTTCGTTGTTAGACACTTTTAAAACCTAACCAGTACCGTCTCAGCCCGAGTGACAATATTTTACCCCGCGCTATCAATTGTTGGGATACGATGCCGTTGTCAAGTACGAATTGAGCAATAATTCACTGACACACAAGACATCTTTAGCCTGTGAAATTATTGCGCAATAAAAATCATGGAAAGGATAATGTGAACGTGTTGTTATCACTGATGCTTTCCGCCCTGTTTTTTTTAACTGAAAGCACAACTCTCCAAGTTTCCGCAATGGCCACTGCATCCTCGTGCGTTGCGCTGTGTTCGCACCATGCGCAATATGCAGGGTGCACACGCGGCATATTTGTTATGAAAATGGTGGCTGTTCAGCAAAATGCAATGTTCGTTTTCTGGCTAGCAGAGTTAAGTCAATCGTTGCAGTTCAAGGCGATATCGTAGAAATATCCTGGATCTATAAGGCACCTAGACAAGGAGATTACTAGGTTGATGCAGCAGTTCAAGGAAACTGGCAGTGTGAAAACGTACAAATGTTAGAAAATACGTGGCAGGAAATCTGATACCATTTAGATATCTTACGTGCAACAATGGTTGCTCACGTGGTGACTTATTAAACTTGATGAGTTGCGCTTTCAGTTTAAAAAAACAGTTTGTTGATATCATTTTGTAGTTCCTGTTTTATTAAACAATGAATTACTGGAGTACATTCTGGGACACCCTGTATATCGAATATTTCGGTAACCCCAATATGTGGACAATGAGGCAATGGTGTGGGCTTGTTGAGTATTTCGGGAAAGTCAAGGAGATGTACCGAGAAAAATAGGAAGTGGGTCCGTTAAGCAAAGTTGCACCAATGTAAGAAAAGTCAAATTGCGGCTCGACGAGTTCTTTTGTCACTTGATGACTTTCCGCATATGCTAACAATGGACGCCTTGCAAACGCTTATCACTGTTTCGAATAGGCCAAAAGGCGCGTATGGTTTAATCTGATTGGCCACATACATAGTCAGTGAGTTTTGTGATGTTTGCGGAATGTTTCACAAGGTCCAGTGTGTGCAATGGTCATTTGCAGCAGTGGCGAAGGAATTGGTGAGGAGACTAACGTTCACTTGGCAGAAGGTAACCAAGAAGACACCGTGAATAGAATGGAGGTGGTGTCAAAATGTTGATGTCGCAATTCAGAGAGAGGAAGTGGGTCATATCAGTTTAGGTTTAAGCATATTACAGTGTGAACAAGGGGTCCTAATTGTTGTAGCGAGTGCAACAAGCCGTGTGAAACCAAAGCGCAATTTTCTGAAGCCCAATGAATCAAAGGGGTGGTGGTGAAGCCAAAACCATAGAAAGTGACCATGATTATAGACTTTTTAAGTGGCAAGAAGTGAGTGGCGTCATTCTACAGAAAACTACAGAACAAAGACGTGTGGTACATGAAAGTAAAAATACGTCTGTCGCAGTCACCGATAAAATCTAAACATTTAATGAACAAAACATCAAATGAATTTTCTGCGGTGGCGTCGAATGTGGTTGATGATGCTGTTATAATAATAAATATACATTTTATGCACCAGCATGCAAAGGGAACAGAAAGGGTCATGGTTGACCACTAACATTTGCCCAAAGAAACATTAAAGAACAAATTAAAAAGCAGGTGAGGAAAATAAATAAAATAAAACATAAAAGTAAAGCTAGCTATGCCCACCTGACATACCTTGTTAACTCACATTTTGCAAGTTGAATTTTACCACATGCTAATGACGGAGAAGTCACATCTGTGGGCAGTTCATTCTATACTTTAACAATGCGACGCGACAAGAAAAACGTACGACAATCGTGCATATTAGGTTGTACAATAAGTTTAAATGGATGCCCTCTGTTCCTACAATCATAGTTGGAGAAGAAACGGGTTTAATCAACACTACAAAGATCATGTAAGAGGGAGTAAGTAAGCCTGAGGTCAGATTTATGCCTATGCAGTGAGGTCAGATGTATGCCTATGCAGTGAGTCAGCATTTAAAGCCGTTAGACGATCTCCATACGGTGTATCCCTAAGACCCAACAGACACTCGGTGAACGATCTCTGAACCGATTCGACATGGTCATGTCTCTAATTAAGTGTGGGGACCAAACAGGACTCAAATATTCCAGAATGGGTCTGACATAGATGCAGAATTACAGTTTTCGGGGTCCTCTACACAAGCAGAAGCTCATGATGTTTTGGCACCACAGTCTTCAGATTCCCAACCTTTAGAAACTAAGTCTTTGGGAACTCAACATTCAGAAACTAAATATGTGGAGGCTAAAACCATGGCCGTGGCCAGATGAGGGTGAAGCACTACAGTTACAGTAGGGTAGCTTCTTTACCTTGTGTTTTTGGAACGTGTGTGGAATTAAGAATAAACTTGAAGATCTTGTGCTGCTATTAAGGTGGACATTTTTGGTATAGAGGAGTCGAAGCTTTAGAATAAGGATTGGTCTTGGGGTGACTGGTTGTCTTATTGCTGATGCAGTGAGCCTAGTGGTAAAGGGTCAAGCCGAATATCGTACATCGTCCTAATTCCATCCAAAAGCCGGCTAGTATCCATGGTTCTTCTGTGCAGGTTTGGAATGGTCGAGTCTGGGTGACCACTGTTTGTGCTTACTTTTCTGTTAACTTTAAATCCAGTGATTGGTGTGACTAGCTGACTCCAAAACAGAAACCTTTTATTCTGAGTGGAGACTTGAAGGCCCACCATCCTATGTGGAGCTTGAATGCCCACCATCCGATGTGGAGCTTGAATGAGGCAATCGAGTACGTGGATGACATGGAGTTTGATATCTTTAATGATAATACGCCAACTTATGTTCGTTGGCTGGGGCGGTTTTAGCAGGAGTTGATTTTGGACCTGATCATGTGTTCCCATTCGTTGTCTATCAAGTTAAGTATCAGTGTCAGATGACATGTATGGTAGCGATCACTTTCCAATTCTAATTACAGATGTTTGTTAGTTTCAGCCTAGTGTTCGTTTAGATGGGAGTCACAGTGATCGTAAATTCATCATGGAATGTATTGTCTGTTGTTTTGAAATTGTGTGGATTGGAGTCCTAGACGGTGCACTCAGGCTTGCTGAACTTCTTCAACTTGATGTGGCAACATGGCAACCAGGTAGCTGAAGACTGCCAGCCCTACACCAGTCCCGAAAGCGGAAAGAGATAGATCTCTAGTCGCCAGTTACAGATGATTGCTCTTCTTTCATGGGTTTCTAAAGTTTTTGAGCAGACGACCATGAATAGGTTATCCTGATTTCTGTAAAGTAAAGTTTTCCTTCACACGGCGGAGTTCAATTTTGAGGAGTGCCCGCGACGATGTTGTTCGTCAGAAATCTGGGATTAGGGAGGCTTGGATGTTTGACTCGTTTGTATTGGCTGTCTTCTAAGAAATTACTGCAGCTTATGACAGTGTTTATTTGGGTTTTTGGTGGTTTTCGCTAGCGAATATGGGTGTAGGTCGGAAAAGTAATTCTGAATTAGGAAAGTAACATCTTTTGAATCATATATTTGTTACAAGGATGGGCATTTTTTCTCAGATCCTACAATTACGAGCAGGGGTCTCTCCAGGGAAGTTGCTTGAGTCAGCTTTTATTTGCCGTATTCTTGGTCAGTCTCATAGAGTTGGTAACTACACACTGCAATATAGTGGTCTTTGTGGATGATGTTGCTGTACGGCTTGTTGGACGGGATGTAGCTGCTTCAGTGGAAGTAATACAAGCAGTGACTGTTCTAACTGAAGACTGGTTGCATGACAGAGGGGTGGCGCTTTCACCGGCGAAATCTAATGTTGTTCTCTTGAGTACGTCTGCCTATCCCCAGATTCCATTTTGTGTTGATGGCGTCTGATGTAAAGAACTGCAAGGAAGTGTATTTCGGCATTAGACTTGATGAGTATCCGAGTCAGTACAGAGATATGCGGGAATTGTGTAATTACCTCACTATGTCTTCAAGACTTTTACGACGATGAACTGGAGCTGACCTGGAAACGAATAGGGCTTCGGGGTGTCTATAGATCCTTTGTTCTAGAGTGTGTAGATTACTGGGTGTTGTCGCACGATGCTAATCTCTGTTCTTCATGTAGAAGCTGGTGTAATTCCCATTTGTCACTGGCCAAAGGAGCAGCTGTTGCGTCTTGGCATGAGAAACATGCGTCGTGGATGAAGAGATATTGTTGGAAAATCATCGTTCATTGCCTCACACTTCTGAATCAGTTGCTTGTCTCCCTAGAAACATCAAGTTATGCTGCTATGTTATACAAAAAAATCTTCGGGCTTCCTTCCCAACTGAGTTGGTCTTTGTGCCAGTTGGGGCATGGAATCTTGTGGAGATCACGAATAAGATGCTTTGCAAACTGGCCGTGGCCGGACGCATCCTGATTCCTCCAACATTTTATGATGCTTCCTTCCTCAACCTATACCACAGTGATAGAATTTGGATACCAGCCACCAAGCGATCCAATGTTTTATCATTTACCACTAACACCAAATATCATGTTAGCAGAGTTAACTACAATTTCTGTGCCCATTTATCTGAGTATTGACCTTGATTTGCATTCTTTCACAGTCAAATTGGACTCCAGATCAGTTCTTGAAACTGCCTAAAGTTATACCGTGCATCTCTGGTTGGTATTCTTATTAGCTTGTTGTTCAAGGCCGTTTTACACTACTGCAAAATGTCAAATGTTACAGACTGAGGGCGTTACTTCGGACATGTTGAGCCACTTTGGGTGTGAAAGAACTGTAGGGTTTTGTGTGCTACCATCACGTTTTGTAGTCAAACAGAAAGATTTGCGTGACTGATTGTCTTTTTTTTTTACCATTGTTTTTTTTTTTGTGTGTGTCTCTAGTGTAGTAATTGTGGTTTGGTAGTTTCGGGGGCTGATAATTTCCCAAAGTTGGTGTTCCTTAATAATCAAAAATCAAATCAATTCAAATTACACAGCAAATAAAACAAAAACCATCATATTAAAAGCAACAACAACAACAAAAACATACATGTTACAGCTGTAAAGTAAGCTTTTTAAATTCGGGTGTACGATATAACATTTTAACTGAAGCTTTTATAAAATTCAAAATATCGACAAACACACGTATCGTGCACCAGCATCGATTTTCAAATGATCGAAAGCGAACCTGGAAGTTGAAGCTTCAATAAACTGAATGAGGCTCGTTACACAACGTAAACGGGCAATACTTTATGTTATACCAGTTTCGAGTTTGATGCTGTGAATATCGATGCTGGTGCATGACGTGTGCACAAACGATGTTTTGAGTTTTAAAAAGCTTGCCAAACAATTTTACGTTGCAACTGGTTTTTTTTTTGGTTTTTTTTTTATTTAAGATGGCCATTAGTTTATTTTATTGGTTGGGAAACTATACTGAATATGGTAATATTCCCTCCTATCCGTCTGGTCAATGAGAATGTGTCACCAGTTGCATCAAAACTCTCAATACCTACAAAATTTGCTGTGCCTACCGTGTACCAAGCATAGCGATGCCTGTGCAATGGCCAGGATTTATTTCAACACTCAGTCATGTAATGGATTCGACCAACAATGCTCTTACACGGTTTATCTGCGATTTCAATTTTCCTACCATTAACTGGGCTGACTTATACAGAACGCAGAGTGAAGTCAGTGTCTCTTACGAATTCCTACAGTTTCTACAACACCACAACCTGACCCAACATGTTACTAAGCTAACTCGTCACCGCCATGGCCAAAAATCAATTCTTCCTAACCTTGTTATCTCTACCTAAGGTATACAATTAACACCTGTTATTCACTCAGCACCTTAGACAATATCGATCATGATATTCTTACTTTCCAAGTTGAAACTGATTTTAGTCAGAACTCTCCCCTTTTCAACCGGCCAAATTTCCGGGTTGCTCAGTACCCTATGCTTAGTGACAAGATTTCTTGCACGCTCTGGCATTCTGAATTTGAAAGGCTTGATGTTAATTCCCAAATTATCATGCTGGAAAGGTTTCCTGCAGAACACAGTCTCTTGTTTCATTCCCACTACCCATAACACTACCAATCGCAGTTCATGTTGGTCCAACAAACACATCCATTATCTTACAAATAAGGGGGGGGGGGGAAGGCTTACAACCATCCTAGACATATGCCTTCTTCCACTAGCCTTGCTTCTTTCAAGGCTTCAAGAAACGAAACAGACTCTAGCATTTGTCATGCACGAAAAAACTATGAAAGCTATATCATACTTCAAGCTTAAACAACGAAAAGTTCTCTATTCTTATATCAACCAAAATAAGAAATCCCTCGCTGAAAAACGGCTTCAAAAATCATGATGGGACTACATGTCTCCCATCATATCACAGCTGCTTTTAATGAATACTTTATCTCTACCTGAAAGCTCTCCCTCCACCTCCACTGGTCTCTCACCCCGGAAAAATCAATTTTTCACTTGAAGACGTTAAGTCAGCTCTTCAAGAACTTAACGAAAACATCACCTAGGGTCCCGGTGAACTCTCTCCTATTAGTCTTAAACATTGTGCTCCCTCTCTTGCTCTTCCAATTTACCTTTTATCTCCAGTACCTCCATTCGCACATGTGTGTTCCCATCTCGGTGGAAAGATGCCAACATCAGTTTACAAAAGTGGATTCGAAAGGCTTGATGTTAATTCCCAAATTATCATGCTGGAAAGGTTTCCTGCAGAAGACAGTCTCTTGTTTCATTCCCACTACCCATAACACTAACAATCGCAGTTCATGTTGGTCCAACAAACACATCCATTATCTTACAAATGGTTCAAAATGTGATCGTCCTATTAGTCTCTTCTATTCTTTCCAAACTTCTTGAATGTTTTGTCCATAGAGATCTTCTAAATTGCACTGCTCTTAACATTTTGCCTCCATCACAACATGGTTATCTTCCCAGGAGATCCTGTGTCTGCAATATGCTCAGTATTTACAACCCAATTATTCAGTATGTGGATGCAGGTATTCCCTACCACATGATTTTTCTTGATTCAACAAAGTGTTCAATTCTATCCTTCATAAATTAATCAACAAGCTCTCTTCTCTCAACCTTTCACAGCTTCTGCTCTCGTGGGTTCCCCATCTACATGCTCATCTGGAGCGTGTTTGTCTGTGGAATAGTCAGCAACTAGCGTCTTGTCACTTCCGTTGTTCCTCAGGGGCCGATTCTTGGGCCTCTGCTCTTCAATGTCGATATGTCTGACCCACCCCAGGTTCCCACTCTTGATAGCTGCAATTAAGGCGGGTATACATTAGGCTAGTTGACTGGGCCGGGCATGTCTCTGCTCTGCGAGTGTATTTGCATGCGAGTTGCCAACACTGGTTTGTTACCTGCTCAGAGTACTGCCAATACTAGTCCATACAAATTTCGAAGTTGCAGCTTTCCCGCTTTGCCGCCAGCTGGGTTATTGCCATCTTGTAAATGTAACTCGCCCGCTGACCCGCATCACAGCGCTTAAACGCTTAAACCTTCCAACAGTCAACAAAAGACTCACCTGTGGTGACCTGATCCTTACTGATCAAATCCTAAATCATCACATTGATATAAACTTTCTGACTTATTTTGTTTTTCCTCTACGTAGACTTGAGGCCATGACTACAGACTGCTTGGTTCCGAATCCTTTCAAAATGTAAAGCATCGTTTCTTCACTGAAAGGATGGCTCGGTTTCGTCTTTTTCTTTCTTGTTCTATCACAAATTGGAACTTCAAGAATCAAACAACATGCATTTGAAGAAAAATCAACAATCTGCTTATCTGTTTTATTGTTCTCTCCTACATGAATAATTTATACATGTGACAATAACTATTTACTAATTCAAATACAAGGCACGAAACCCAATGAGTACCTACCTATACACTAGTTTATATACATGCGCATGTACAACTTTATATTTTTTATTTCTTACTCCCGCGTTTAAAAAGCTTGCCAAACAGTTGTAACACAGTAAATGGTTTTCAATTTTAATTAGCTCTTAAATCAAGTAAAATTTGTTTACACTAAACGAACGGAGTTACAAAAGGCGTTTGAATCAAAACACACAGAAGTTCAGCTTTAAAATATGGAAAAGAAAAAAAAAGGGTGTAAACAAGACGAAGCTGAACTTAAGAATACAAGTAAAGAAAATACCGTCGTCGTAGTCCCTGGATATGCTACGACTCCCGGTTCTTTACTGGGTTAAGCGTTATGAAAATTCTTTAAAATAACTCACTAAAAATTAAAGTTTTTCAAGCATCGTCAATGCACACTGTACTTGCCTCTAATGACGGTGTACAACAAGAGTCCACTTAGATCTATTTTATTTAATATAAATAAAACATTAGGGAAAGCGAATGCCAGGTGACAAATTTTTAAGTTTTGCAGAATTCAAGGTTGGTTTTTTTTTTTTGCATGTCATTACCTTTAATCTCCAATTAAAGATTTCCAAGATTTGATTCGTTTCCTCCTGCTGTGTTTCGAATGAAAAATTCCTTAGAGACGACAAACTATTTTCTTGAAATAATTGAAATCAGTTATTGGACGCGACTGTTTAATCAAGTCCTTCAAGGAAACTGCAAATGCAGACAAGAATGAAATTTTTAAAACGCCGTCGTCAAGACTCATTAGATTGGCATGTTGGTTGATCTTGCCTTAACTGGAAGACGACGTGCGTAATTTTAGGAATCGTTTTGTGCGTCGAGTCGCAAAGCTGTTGTACATTAATTTCCGATTAATTTCCTCAGTAACCATGCTCATGTCCGGTTAGTTTCACAAATTTGAAAGTCAAAAACCCCAGAAGCCCTTATCATATTTTATTGATTTACGAACTTAAAGACGCAACAAGGTATCGAATGGAAGTGGGAATTTAAATACGAGTGACGAACGGCAAGTGTAAAACTTACGGAAAGGTAAAGTTGACGTCATTAATCTAACAATTAAGCATGAAGAACACTGCCGAAGTTTGGCCTTCGGCCACATAAAGTATTGACAAGCTAAGGAAAAACAAGCGGAGCGCATTTGTGTCCATGGCCTGCCACTGCTTTTAAAGAAAGAGTTCCCTCGCGCACTTGCTAGTATGGGAGTACAATTTTTTTATTTATTTATTTTTTAATCTTCATGTGTGGCTGACTGAAGCTGAGTGGAATTGTATGTGACAAACAATCAGTTTGGTCGTCACGAGCATCACATTCCTGGAACCGTTTACCAATTTTACGAAATTTAATCCACTAGAGTAAAGAAGGAATGGAATATTCGGAAAATTTGAAAAGAATCGGACAACGAGTTCTGAACATATGGGGTTGACAGACACACAGACTTACAGCATAAATGAGAACCTCTTTTGCTCTGCTTCACACCACACGTCATTGAAAAGTTACTAACAACAATAAACACACCAACATTGAAGACGAGGATAAAAAACCCAAAGGTACAGCAATAGTAACACACTAATTTATTTATACATTTTTAATTTTAACTTTAAAGTATGGCTTGAACAATGAAGCCAAGAAGATACTGCCTGCCCAGAAATATTAACATTTTCTCCACATTGTCTGCCTGCTGTGCCAGTATCGGTGACTAAGTTCGTATGGCGAGTTGGCACCGGCCTTCATGGACCCAAGTTCAATTCGAGGGCTCATTATAACACGTGGGCCCTTTCGTCATTGTTGCTACTCACTTGTCATCTTTAACCATACGCAATATTGGATCCGGTGTTTCTTCGTTTATTACTAATACTTACAGCTTATTTTATTTCTTTAACTTTACGCTAATCTACATTAATAAAAACGAGTTGCAGTACAGCAAGTGTTGTAAAACGGACACAAGGGCCACCGGCCTGCTCAAACAATGTGGAAAGGCTGATTTTATTTTATGAGCTTTAGCAGCCTAGGAACCACGCTCTTCTAACCTAACCTCTTCTAACCATACGCTCTTCTAACCTAACTTAACGGAATGGCTGGTAACAAATTACAACAATCTGTCATAATGAGGGTATTCAATGATTGTAAACTGAATGATTGCTCGAGCACGACTCAGCGGGACACGAGAACCGGCAATGTAGAGTTGCATAATTCTGGGAGTGGTCCATAAGTACCGGGGAAAACCGAGTACCGGGATACTAAGCTTGGTACCGGCACCGGCTGAAAATTGTCAGGTACAACCCAACACTAGCTCGCGGGCTAGCGATCGGCTTTCTTGCCTTGGTCCCATCAGTTATCGCTGTCCAGACTTGCGTTGTCTCCACGAAGATGCCCTAAAACTGGCCACTTCTCTGTGCTTTGCTTGCTTCGCTTGGTTTCCTTTGTGAAGCTCGCCTTTCGTCGTTGGACTTAGTTTTATGCTTGTTTGCATGGGCGTACATCGTTGGCACTGAAGGGTTAAATAAGTATCATTGTTGGAAACAGTTTGCCATATATATACAACCTGAACAAGTCAGCAACTTTCTTAAACGCATCACGGGTTTATGAGTACGAAAATTTTATAATTACACTGGCATATACTAGGTAAGCACACAAAAATTACCATTATATACAACGAATAATGGTCTGAAGTGGCACTCCTAAGGGCCAGAACTTTTCACTCTGTGATAACAAAAGGCTATTTCGACATATGTTGGAGAGATATTTTAAGACTTCCCTTATGACAGTTATTTTAAAACGGTAAAAGTGACGAACACTGAGAAAAAAAGCAAAGACTTGTAAATAGAGACCAGGTAAATAAAACAGTAAATAAATGCACAATGTTTACTGACTAGCATGTACAAATCACATCTTATTTTAAAATCAGTCGACCGAAGATGGAAAAATTAGCAATGCTTACGCTTACGCAGTGGTGAAATCACTACAATAAATACAGCCATATGTGTAAGACCTGTTACCTAATACCAGTGCTTTCACAGAGTGGTTCACCAGTTGACTAAAGGGCAAGAATGAGTAACTTTCGCACACAAGACGCAATGAACAACTCGGTAGACTAAAATGCACAGCCAGAGACCTCACAAAGTAACGCAGAGCTTGAGTCTGATGGATCTCTGTAGCATGTAAGCCCTTCCACAAAGCAAAGGCTCTAAAACAAGCTACAAAGTGCTCAATCGACACTGCATAATTTGACTAATCACAATCACGGATCCAGTCATAGGAATGCTGATGGACGGTTCGTTTATCTAAAATGCAACGATTTCCTTTTCTCTCCACTCTAACGTCACAATATTTTTTTTTCATCAAAAGCAATGCATTTTTTTAATTACCATCCTCCGCGAACCGACAGGCTCCCTACCATACTTTAAAAGGAACACGGTTTTATGCCTTGCTTATCTGCATGATTCCCGCCATTAAGAACGAGCTATCGCCAGCCATGTTTCCCGCCGTTCACTTCCGCACCAGTCAGCAGCAGGAGGGCGCTCTATATCCATCAGAGTTCGTGACGACCACAGCAGAGGGAGCCACTCACACAAAATTAAGCAGCGCTAATGGAATCAAGTGGAGGTGGAGGCGCCCAACTTGCTACTTGCTTCAATCCCTAGAGCATGGTTTGGGCACGGAAAAGTAGCAAAGAAGGAACATAAGCCCACAGCTATTATCAACACCCAAATTACGCAATAAACGGAAGAGGCGCCAAGCATCGAACTCTGTCACACGGAATTACATAGCTTGCCCGGTAAATCTGGAATAATACACGCATCAATACACGCCACAACAAACACATTTTCAGTCTAGGCTTACGATTTTTGTTGCGGAAATCATTACTGCAAATAACCTTTTTTCCTACAAAATTTGACAACCGACACCTAAAAAAAATTTCAATTGCTTATCCTGAATTTTTCACCAATTTTTTGACACCAGTTTTATCGAATCATCAAAAAATAGACGGGCAGGTCTCCCTGGCCCGATCACAATATAAACAACAGGTAAACTGTGTCAGTTGAACTCCAATCGTAAATCATAACACTGGATTTGAAACTAATTTAAGACGTTTAATAGGTAAACATTACGCCATAATTAAAAGACACCTAGAAAAGACAGAATTCAGCTTTAAAATAGCCTACCGTATGCCGCACGTCTTCATCTCATCTGGTTCCATAGCTGGCGAAAATAAAATTTTACGCGATTCGCCCGCTCTGCTACCAGGGTCGGATTAACTAATGGGCAACCGCGGGCACGGACCCAAGTCATCACTCTTATTACAAGTATCATCGCAACTTGCTTCAGTTATCAACTATAACGATGTAATCTGGCCCAACAGCCCAACTCATTACCGTTACCAGCATTTATTTCTGATACCATCACCGATACCAATTTCGGGCAGCGACGTCCCTCCCCCATCCGCCCTGCAAACGAGCCATCATGATAACAAGGAATCACTGAACCAATACCGATGCCAATATCAGTCAACAACGCCCCGCCTATCTGCCCAGCAAACAAACTGTCATGATAACGGTCAACGACGCCATCATGATACAAAAAAATAAGGAATTACCGAACCAATACCGATGCCAATATCGGCCAATGATTCCCCCCCCCCCCACCAATCTGCCCTGCAAACAAATCATCATAAACAAGGACCTACCAAACCAATATCAAAGCTAATATGCTCACCGCGCATCTGCCATGCAAACGAAACCATCATGATAAACAAGGAAACAACGACCAGTACCAATATCGGACAACGACAGCACCCCCCTCCCCCCAAATAGCTCATCAACCCTGGAAACGAACCATCGTGATAACAAGGAATCACCGAACCAGTACCAATGCCAATATCGGTCAATGACTCCCCCGCCCATCTGCCCTGCAAACGAACTGACACGATAAACAAGGAATCACCAAACCAATTTCGATGCTAATATCGGTCAACGATGCCCCCCTCCACCCCCGCCGGCAATTAGCCCTGCCAACGAACCATCACGATCAACAAATTATCGCCGAACCAATAACGATGCCAAAATCTGTCAGCAACGCTCCTCCCTCGCCCACCTGCACTGCAAACGAACCATCACGATAAACAAGTTATCAGAACTAATACCGATGCCAGTATCAGTCAACGACGCCTTCCCCCTCCCCAGCTCATCTGCCCTGCGAGTCGCGGATTTACCGGAAGAGAGGGCCCTGCCATGCTCTGCGCTCATGTCGGTTGTGGCATGTAAAAGATCCTACGAATGTCCAGCTACGTCAAACCTCCAGGCATACCACCCAACACTACTTGCACGTAATACAACTACAAGCTTTGCAAATGTACGTACTATATTACATTAAAAGACAACTGCACTGCTTGAGCAATGTTCAGTATAAATAACGCCAAAGTAGCCAAAAGCCTGCCGCGATACTTTTAAGTTGCTTGCTTTTGTACCGACAAATGTTTTTGTTGTTGTTTAAGATCTTTTTTTTTTCTTTTTTAACCCTGAAGAACGGCGTGTTTGTGCCAACAACCAACTTGGTTGCCCAGAGCTAAAAGTATCCCAAGTTACTATAAATTCAGCTCTCCTCAGAAAATTGTTTGTTTAATGCAGCTAGCGATGCATCTCTCCTTCAGGCTATGTTTTTTACTTTAAAATTCAGTTTCAAAAAACCTGGCAAGTCGAACGTCGTGTTTGCAAATGAGAAACATGATCACAAAAACATGCAAGTCGTGTTGCCGCAGTTACTACTCAAGTAATTCGGAAGACGCTACAGCAATAGAAAACGTTTTGTTTACCTTACTTGCAAAAACATCCCTGTACGATACGTGAGCATCTCACAACGTGTGCCGTATTTAAAGGTTATTTTAATCACAGCAGTAAACATTCTTTCGAACGGCACGAATAGTCGGCAAAAAAAAAAACTAATGAGTCGGGAGGAGAAGAAAACCTGGCAAGAAAAGTGAAGAAAAAAAAGCGAAACCAAGACACAAAATGATTTGGTTTGAGACCAATTTAGTTGCAAAATAAGTTGCTGGCAATCCTACTTTATCGGCTAAAACCCCCTTTGGTTTAAAATACTAGAATTCAAGAAATTCACCACGTATCCACCGAGTTTGCCATTCTGCAGTAGGCCAGTGACATGTTTTGTTTGTAACGTCAAAATCAGACTGTGAGATTGTTTTAAAGATGTTATGTCAATTACACATTCAAGACAAAAAATGATTCATCATGAAACCAAATACAATTTAGCAATTGTACACCAAGACCACTGATCGCTCCTTCGTCGTCCTTGGGATCCATTTTGCTACCAAGTAAGGATGCGAATAGGAAAAGACCGTAGAAGATCATCGGTCCCGGGTATACCCACAGTGACTTGATTTCGCCTTGGAAAATGCAATACCTGGTCTTAGCGCACGGTGGCGGCGTTGGTCTAGTTTGTTGTAACTGCAATAAATATAGTGGCTATGGAAGCGTTCAGTATTACGTCATCAAGACAAGAAATTGGCCATTTTAAACCCCCCCTCCCCTCCTTGTCATCAATTGCT
>JAHWFP010268972.1:28509-47721 GCA_023313725.1 Lithobius niger
GAGGTGTTGTTTTTCCGTATACATCCATTTTTTTAAGGACTTTTTTTGCGATTTCCACCCTTTTACTGGGGTAGCAATGATTACGTCATCAACTGGCTACCCACCTCGTCAGCAATCGTCACCAGTAGCCGAACCGCCCTTCCCCTTCCTGATGACGTAATACTTGAACGACCCCTATAGGCGACATGTAGTGCTTTTTGCAACCAACCATCATAGGGGAATAATCAATCAACGTCTAAAGACTAAAAATAGCACAGCATATAAAACGTGCTCGACGTTTCCGAGTCAGCTCCGACTAATTTTCAAGAGCAAATAAAAACACATAAAAACAAATTTGCTAAGTCATTAAAAAGCAGGAAACCACACTCCATTTCTACCAAGAGAACTGGTCTGGACAGAAGTCAAAGTTGGAACAAATAAAAAAAATAGCAAAATGAAGGGACCTCGAATGCGCAGTATGCTGGCACAAGTCGGAAGTGACAGATGACGGGCAACACTGGCTTTTATATGGCAATATTGGTATGTCTCCGGCAGCAAAATGATGAAACAGTCTTTATTTTTTAGTAGATCAGTATATTCTTTATATTTATTTATGTTAGGCAGTACATCGGGCAGAGTGAACAGAAACTCTTACAAAGACTCAGATCCCGTAAATCAAATTTTAAACTTAAAAGACAACACAAACTCGTTAGTCCAACATTTAAATAGAACTGGTCATCAGCCCAACATTTCTGATACCCACCTTCTGTTTCAAATTCAGAATTTTCGAACTAGCCTCAATTTAGAAACCATCTGTGTTGCCATCCACTCTTCATCAGCACATAACCAAAGAGTATATAGATCTACTAAAAACATTTACGTGTTTCCCCATTTCGCCACTAGGCGACATCTCAATATTGCCATATAAAGGTCAGTGCAGCACGTCATCCTTCACGTCGAGGTCCCTTCATTTTGCTGTTTTCATTTGTTTTGGTGCAGTCCGAAACTTCTGTCCAGACCACTTCTGCCTGATAGAAGTGGACTTTGTGGGTTCCCTCTCTTTAATGACTTGCAAATTTTTAAGTATTTTTTATTTGCTCTTGAAAATTAGCCCGAGCTGACTCGAAACGTCGAGCACGTTTTATGTGTTGTGTACTTTTTAGGCTTTAGACTGTTGCGAGTTTAATTCCGGATTTCAACGTTGGAATTTTACCACCCCAGCAAGGTCACACTGACGTCATTTGTGAAATCTCCCAAGCCCGAAGTCCACCTGACGTCAAATTGTAATGTGCCATTGTCAAAATTAATACTCAATTGTTAGTTGAAATAATCGATATTTGATCAATTGTTGTAACAAAACATAACACTGATTTGTCTGTACGTAATGCATTCAATTGTAACGCTCGAGCTCGCTTGATCATCCGCCGGGGGCTCCTAACAATTAGCTATTAACCTAAAATTCCATTCCGCCTCCAACTCTCCAACTCCCCGCATCAAAAGGTAATTTCGGCCCTAACATTAGAATTTTTCCCCAATTTCCCCTATCCCCAACTTAAATTCAAACTTGACCCATCCTGTTGCTAGTTCACAACTGCAACCCCGTTGCTACTTAGTTCAGCAGTCACCAACTTAACCAAATTTTCCCGAAACTTATAAATCTAAATTTCCCCAAGTAAGCCTAATGCCGTTGACGTTCCATTTAAGGCCTTAAGCCTAGGTTAGTGTCGCCCAAGAATTTCAGGCGAGCCAGAGCACACTATCGCTCAAATGTTTTATTAAACCAACACCAAAACTGAACCACGACTTCTAGCCTTCATCCATCAGTTAAGGTAAATTTGGAATTCCTGCAACCCCTAGACTACCACCACGGCACGTTTTAGAGCTTGTCCCTAAACTGTGGGGTTTGCATTGGGGCGGCTCCCGGACGCACTAATTATCCCCTACAAGACATTGACTGTATGTACAAGTGCTTTATAACTTCAACCACCATTAGGGAACACTTAAGACAAATCTTGACGATAACTTGTTACTTTTACAAATCTTGGATGAAGGAGACGCGTACGTATCATTTTGCTTGATCCATCACTTTTGCTTGATATCATCTTTTTCCAGATGATATCAAGCTTTACTGTGGGTATTATATGTTCCTGATTAGCCTGGGATGCCCTATAAACAGATCTTGACGAGCACCGAAGGTGGACAAAGCTCTATTATACAATACTATTATTATTGGTGCTCGTGAGAAGACCAAAATGCTAGGGGGGTCACTTTCACTACGGATTTGAAGGTCACCCAATACCACGCCGCAGCTAGCAGAGCCAACCAGATTCCTGGTAGAATCAAAAAGCATTTCTGGAACCTGTACTGGAAGAACGAACCACGCAACTACTGTACATTACTTACGTTAGACCTCATCTTAACTATAATATTGCGTCTACGAGAAGAACTTAACCGTATTGAGCCTAAGAAGCCTACACGCTATTCGCTCATGGTAAACACTACTTACGCTATCACACAGACCACACAAAGATTAGATCCGTGTTCAATATAACAAAACAAAAAAACATATCGTATTGTCTGCAACGGGTTTCAAATGATCGTTCTTTTTGTATTTAAAGGCCTTGTTTGTATTTTGTTTAAATTGCCTTTTTTTTTGTTATTAAAAGTGTTTACAAGGTTTATTATTGTGATTTACAAGGGTAACTCGTTTTATTTTACCTTTACCATGTTCGTTGCAAAAGCCTCGAGTTGCTCTGAACCTCTCCCCTCTAACCTGAAGCAACAGCAAGGTCATACGAGTTTCATATTTCTTTACCATCAAGGGTCTCGGTGGCCTCCACCATTGCTAAACAGGAAGTTTTTCCTCTCGAGGCACTAACAAGTAGACGGAAATGAAGCATGCCGTACTTATTCACGTTGGCGCGTTCGGAATGGCAATTTCAGACTCAATTTCGATTTGATACAAAACCATATTAAACGAGGGGCAGCCGAAAACAGAAACCCAACAGGTGTGTGAATAACATCGAATAACAACAACAACAAGAAAATAGGATGAATAATGAGTTTTTGATGAAGTGGCTGACGACCCCAAACAACGATCTCGGTTCGACTCGTTAGACGGTATGAACAGGTACGAATGTGTCCACAGAACAACGATAACTATTCTTTCACTTTTTTTTAATGAAACTTTTCTGCTGAAGCCTACATAATGACTCAAACTATGTTTATATAAACTGAACGGTTAAATTTAATGTTTTCTCCCTACTAAATTTGGTGAATTTCAGGTTCAATTGCGGAAGAGATAAGCCCCATGAAATGATAAACATATAAAAACCAACTTGCCGCTGCGAAAAATTCCACACAATCGCCACTGGGACATCCAACCCCGGGAACTGAGGTCCGAGATCCCAGAAGCCCAAAATTTTCTTAGCTCCCCCCTCCCCCCTGAAATGTGAATTCTCCCCCTCCTACCGTTCTTTCTCCTTTTCTCTCTCTGTTGTAGCCCCGGAAAGTCACAACGAAGTTTGATTGAAATCTAAAAAAAAACCCTATCACTGAGAAAGCCAGAATTCAGTAAGCAAGTTAAGTCCGCTTCCAACGTAAGTCAAAACGTCGACAATGCCACATTCCACAACAAAATGAGGCGCATTGTCTTTATAATTGTTTCAATTGTAATTGTTGTTCATTTACCGAGTGTCAACGGTCACAATGATTGTTAGTGCATACTTTGAAACAATTCAGCTCAGGTCTGAAAGCCTGCATCTACGGAAAAAATAAGCTATTTTATCGATAACTAGAGGAAGCCCGTACTACGCAAGGCTGGTCTTGGATCCACCGTTTGATACGCAGATAATGAATTTTGACCAGAGTCGAATTTTCACGCTGAGCCCACGAGCAGAGTTCCAGTACAAACTACACACTATTTGAGGCGCCGTTGCTCTAAATTTAGAGCCTAAAGTACTTTTGTTTGCTTTCGAACACCTCGTTATCGACGACATCACGGTTACTTTTCACATTCTCGGTAATTAATTTATATTTCCGTAAGCTTCATGTTTTTAGTGTTGCTGGAGCCCTTAGCCTTGTCATTTGGGGTCCATTACTCGGCACAATGTATGGGCGTGTTTCTAAACTAGAGGGAAGAGTGAGATAGATTCCTCTAAGACACGCCCCTCAACATCACCAAAACCGATCAGTTTAGAAACACCACTGCCTCACTTGTCGTTCTCAACATTAGAAAAAATTAGCAATAATCACTGCCACATCTATTTTCAGCGAGAGTAATGTTAGTAAGAACATAATACAAATGCTTATTAATCTCTGTTTGATAGGATTTTCCATATCTCACTTCCTACAGTTTAGAAACACGACCATCTCAGTTACTAATGCGTGATGGCAGCCATGTTGGATCAGTAAGTGGGCGAGAAAAAACTTGCCTCACTTTCCTCAGCAACATCTCAGCTCCATGACGTCACGTCTACGTAAAGTGGGAGGAGTTTAGATCAGTCGCCTCGAGTTAAGAAACAGTTTTCCTCACTTCCCTCAGACATCCCTCTAGTTTAGAAACAGCACCTATTGAATTGCGTAGCAGGAAAAAGGTGTTGGGAGTTTGTGTTGTCATAGCAACGGGGAATTTCGAATTTTCGAGGGTTTACTGTGTTAATGTGAGATTCCCTTAGCAAGTCTAAACGACACTTTTGATCGCCATGTTGAAGGGAATTTTCCGCGCATTCTTTTCAAATGAAGCAATATGCGTCATTAACGGAATCCTTTTTTTTTATTGCCTACCTTTCTGTTGTGATTAAAATGCGACGATCGATCTTATTGTTTCGTTGAAATAGATTGTGTGTATAAGGAAGCTATGACGTTTTAATTTTCCGAATTTTAAAACGTTGACTTGGTTATCAGCATCATGCTGTCTAAACTTCGTCAGAATTCCTTAACTTTCAGGATACCAAATTTACAATGGTGAGTGTTAGATCGATAAATTCGAATAAGTGCAAGTAATAATTAGTCTATTTACGACAATTTCAAGCTTTTCAAGACTCTTGGAGGTTTCAAGTGATGTACCAAATTTCATTCCAATCCTACCTTTCGTTTGAGCTCCACTCAGACTACAAAAGTGCAACCAATAAATCAACAAACCAACCAACATTTTGCAATTTGGTGTCCGTTATAGTCTGCGCTATGCTCGCTTCGTGCACTGCGCTATGCCAACAACATTCTGCACTGCAAATAAAATATATATATATATACAGGGTGAGGGGGGGATTGAGGTTTAATGGCGCGTCGACAGCTTGGGTGAGTCAAAAGTATCGACCCAGTGGATTAGCAGCCACATGATTTGGTTAACTCATCAACAACCACCGATCTAGATCACCATGTAGGGAACCACGTTTTGAGATCATCCAGGGGTGCCCCTCCCCCACCCTGCCCCCCTTAAATAAATTTTCCATTTCCGGTTCCTTTATGAGTAGGGCATTGGTACCAATCTGAGATATGTGTGGGCAGTCAATTCATGGTAAATGCAGATAACAGCATGTAAATCGGTCCACAATAGCACGAGCTATGACCAAAACACGTTAGTACAAATGTTGGCTTTGTTGCATAATATCCTCAGCAGTTGTTTCAATTGGTTGATTCCATGCAACAATTACAGCAGGGAATAGCAAACGTAACGAAATTGGTAAGGGTTCGGCAAGCACAGGTTTGTACAGGTGATTGTAGCAAACGAAGTGGTGTTTGACCTTGAACCGCGTGTTGAGGTTCGAACACATGTTTCAACAAATTTGCTGTCTGCCATATAAACATACTGACTACGTTAACTAGTGAGTGGTACCTCCCTTCCCGGGAATCAGTGATCAAGAAAGAAGTCTTTTATGGACATTTAGGGCATTAAGTATTGAGATCAAGCAGGGTTGCCCTCCACCCTGTCACCCCTAAATAAAGTTTCCACTTCCGGTTCTTTCAGGTCGAATACCAGTGTGCTACATGTACTACAAACATGTGCACAAGCATGAGCTAGCCGAATTTCGTTACGTTTGGAATTCCCTACTGTAATTATTACATGCAATAAACCAATTCACACACTGCTAATGACATTATTTTATGCGCTTAATGTGGACTGATTTACATGCTGTTTTCTGCATTCACCATGAATTGACTGCCAGCACATATCTCAGATTGGGACCAATGCCCTATTCCTAAACGATCCGGAAATAAAAAAAATTATTTAAGGGGGCAGGGGTTGGGGGGGGGCCGGCACCCCTGGATGATCTCAAAATGTGGCCCCCTCCATGGTGACCAATGATGGAAGGTTATTTGATGGCTAAACCAAATCATGCGGCTGCCAAATCCACTGGGTCGATGCTTTGACTCACCCTGTATAAAATGTGTGCTTTCCTGCCCTCTGGTCTAATCTGTAGTTAACGTTACCTACTAGAAAAGGTGCAAATGCACTGGTCCGTTCGTCGTATTTCCTAACTTCATACGTAATCCTGGTACAAGGTTTATAATTCGGTTTATAAATAGACCTCGTGCTGAATTTAGGAATGCACCACAGGTAATAAAAGAGGAATGCCACTTTTCGCAGCATTAAATTTTGTTTGCAGTCGGCCGAAATAACGGGTGGGGGTGGGGAGTGGCAGAACTCCATAAGTTAGTGAATTTGGTGACCGGGATTGAAATTGGATACTCTATCACCACAAGGAAACTTTAACCCACTAAGTTTTCGCTATTTAAAATAGTTATCGAATAGTCAAGAGTAGCTGTCACCAACTTTATGGTTTGAACTTCGATCACCCAGGCTTAGCTGACCGGCATCAGTCAAAGCAGGGTGCAGGGACGAGGCTCGCCCCCCTAAATTTTTGGCCGCCCCTCTGGCGCCCCACCACCATCAGATAAAAATCAAACATATAAACGAAGAAAATTCTGGTTACTTATTAAGAAGGAAGGACTTGAGGTCACATCAATGGAGCATAGTTGTTACTGTGAGAGTTGTAAAATCATTTTTTTTATTTCAGTTGCATTTAAAAATATTCCCAAAAAATGACGTAGAAAACAGTTGAGAACGTTTGGTGTGAGAAAGAGTTATTTTTATTCCTTTATTTTTTTTTGGAGGGGGGACCTCAAAAGTAGCATTTTTCTGTTCGCCGCCCTGGCTAAAATTGCTGCCCCAAAGCAGCCTCCCCAGTAAAATGATTCTAGCGTCGTCCCTGGCAGGATGCGATGCAGGATATTTATAATATCGCTCGTAAGCGAATTGTAATACTGAAGCCAATAAAAGACTTGTCGGGAAACAAAGGCGAAAAGAATAACAAATTTCAGCAACTTGGGTTGCATAAATTATTTTAATCTGAGCAGACAATAGTACAATATTGATGCAATAATTACCATCAAATCAAGGATGCTTGGGCACACTTTTCTATTTTGATCATCTGCCCACAGCAATAAAACAAAGCTGTGGTCTATTCTTCTGTCTATTCAGTACACTAACCCCACTACAATGGAGTTTCATATGTTCATTTGTATTTAGGTTTAAAAGTTGGCTGCTGAAATATCAAAGATAAATATCGATTGCGTCTGGTTCGGATTTATTTAGTGGTTAGACGGGTGACGTCTCGACACGCAATTTCGGATACTAGCCGTATAGAGTTGCTTGGTAAGGGGAATAAAAAAGGGAACAATTCTAATAAATTTCCGAAATATTATTATTTACTTACGAATTCACTTGAAACATCACGGGAAAGGGAAAGTGGTGGAATGAATTCTATACTTTGGCATAATCTAACCTTTTCCGTATTTTAAGCCGTTTCAGTGTCTATAAATATGCTAGAATGCTTCACCAACAAAAGTTGTTGGCGCTCAGTGGCGTCATATTGTTGGCATGAATTGTGCAATGAAGTTATACGCATACACATTAGTGCGTGGACGATCGCTAGCGACTGCTTCTTTATCTCGAAGCATTAAACTGGTGTTTAGTGGTTTGGAAAATGAATAAATAATAATGACGATTGCCAATGAAAGTCAAAATCTCCGTAGAAGCGCTAGCATGTTTCTAGACATGCTTAACTACTCAGTGCATCTTACTTAACGTGTCATAATTTTGCCGAGTATAAGTCTGAATAAGCGCATGTTCCAGCTCAAGATTCATCCCAACTCATGGGGATTTAAGTTAACTTTTGGTTCCATGCCTCACCCCACCTCCAGTCAAAATTTCGGTTAGTAGAAATTACAATGCTTTAATATGGCAATTTTAATGCCAAAAACAAGTAAAAGAGATTTCGAGTGTTTGCTAAATTTTAGCTGCTAGTCCGATTTCGATAGAGCGTGGCAGGAAAAAAACGATCACGGCCAGCAATCCAATTTACCAGGCTCGCTAAGGTAAATTGAATTACCGATATCGATTGTTAGAGCGATGAAAACTGCGCAGGAAATAAAGTGTGGCGTTCGGGGCTAATGTTTTTCATTCATTTAACTGTGTACTGATTGAATTTTTGCTCGCGCCAAAATGAAGAAATAAAGAAATTGCGAAAAGAAATTTTTTTTTATATTCTAAAAATAAACAGTTGCTGAAAAAGCGAAGAAAGGTAACGACCGCGAAGGGGAACGTTGCTGGAAATGGCAAAGCCACAGAACTGGCCTGGTTGATAGTAGAGCTAACAAAAAATATTTTTGGTAATTTTGAATACTCCTTGAACATTTAGTATCATCAGAATGAGATTGAAATATATAAAAATGGCACTATTTCCTATCCAACCGAGTAAATTAGTTTAAAACATATCAGCTGCATAATTTTTTTTTTTTTAGTTTTGACTGGAAGAAGTTATCCAGAGGAAGTTCTTACAGAAGTCCGTAAAATGAGAAGTTTGACACGTTTAAGCCAGTATTTAGTTACTCCCTTCGAATACAATTTAAGTTTTGTAACTTTGTGGGATTAAAACTGGTCACTAACGAACCTCATTACCAAAATATCATCCCGATTGATGAAACCTTATTGAGATTAGCAATTGTGGCTAAAGCTACACAGGCACTAATACCATGCCTTATGATATCAGTAGGCATCGTGGCTGAGCAGTGAAACAGCTCAGCCTGGTTGCTGGAGGTTTGCAGATCTGGTCGAACCCCTGGAAAGGGCACCCTGGTAAAGTCCCCGCCAGGACTGCCAGCCAGGGTAACGATAGAGCCTATCATGCTCTTTCAGCGGCTATGGGAACTATTCTGGCCAATATTTCGGCCCCTATGATGATCTGAGGTTTCCCGGATGAAATCCGCGGGTTGGCTTTATCCCTTTACCAGATATTTCTTCTGTCCTAAAAGTCTGGTAATGTACAAAATTGAGCAGATTCAGCCACACGAGCATTAAATTGCTTTGGCTGATTTAAGGTTCAAAGAAATGAATTTTTAAAAATAAATAAATAAAAACCAAGTAGTAGCCTACCAGGAAAGAACGACGAGTGAAAACACTGATTTAATGTACTTAGGAAAGAATCTTAATACTACAATTGTCCTCTTTCCTAATAGAAATCTTTGTAATTTCCTTACAGACTGGTCAGTAAGGCGCCCGATCTATAAAGCTAGTGGCCCGGAGCACTGTAATGATCAACACAAAACCATTTGTCATAATACACAAGTTCTTTTAGCGTGAAGAATGCAGAAAATAAAAAATTGTAAAAAAAAAAACACCTAGGCCTATTACTGCCAATTCACAAGTTCTGAAAAAACGCGGTTAGCTTCTTTTATTGTTTGTACAGCATATCTCATGTGTGATGGCCGAGATATCCAGATGCCTGCGTGGTGGCAGACTATCCAGATACGCTCGTGAAGCTAGGTGTTGGATTCATTTGCTTGCACTTCATATTCAGGAATAATGAGAACACAGAAAATAAACTATATTACAGCATCCCTCGCTAGGCCGAGTAATTTTGATATTCAGAATTCAATTATATACGTAGTAATTAAATGATTTGCTTTGGTCAATTGTATTTTAACGATTTCATTTAATTAACATGTCTCGTCAAATAGTTTCTATTAGTTTCGTGGTCTGAATAATGGAAAAGAAAAAGAACTTCATTATCCAAAACATTAAAAGGGAAAGTGAGGGGATCGAGATCAGCCCAAATTATCAAAAACTAAACTCGAATCCAAAAGTCAGTTGTAAACACAAAACCTGGAAATGATATTAAGTTGGCAAACCAAACAGACCAAAACGAGGTTTTTCAGTCAAACATTTGAAGCCGAAGTACTTAGCGTTAGGGCGCGTTTACGCAGCGACTCGCCTTTGCAATCTCGCAGCTAGAACTCAATCGCGATGGCAAAGGTGACATTGCCATGGTAACAACGCTAAATGGATTAGCTAAATCCGACATCGTTTGAGTAAATACTTGCAGTCTTATAATCCGTGCCAATAATATAAACAATTCCTCATGACGAAACAATTTTCCCAAACGCTTCTGAACTCGGGTTAGGCCTACTTGTTGTTTTCGTTGCGAGGCGGCCGACGTAAAACCGCCGCCATGTTGGAATTTCAGATGATTTCTAGCTTCTAGCTGCGAGAATGCAAAAGCGTGTGGTTGCGTAAACCCGGCCTTACGGTGAAAGGCGAGAGGCCTGATGGTTACCACGACTATCTCAGGTATTTTCGGGAAGGAAGGGCCTTGTGATGCCCTCGTGCTCATGTTGATTGTGCTATTTAGAAGAGACTAGGAACTGCCGATTGGGATTGCCTAGCAAAATTGATCTTCTCTCCACGGCCTCAGCTGGGAGCGCATCAAACTAACAAATTGATTAGCGCTGCGTGCATGCTGAAGGTGTTTCATGAGTCGCCCACAAGCACCACGTTTCAAGCAAAAACTTTTAAAAGAAATATTAAAAAAAATTAATTACACAACTTAACAAACCAACTTGAATGGACGACTGAGGTATGACAAAAAGCAATACGAATAAATACACCACAAATTCTCTTACCATAGGAATGGATTCAGTTGGGTTGTTAGAGCTTGATTAGGCCTAGTGATAGTGGACAGCGAGGACGCCTGACGCCGAGTGGGCGTTAGAAACAAGCACCATTTGCGGCAATCCATTAATGCTAATTAGCTCGTGTCCCGAACCAACTTTACGTTGTTTCGGCAACGATACGATGGGAACCGGATGTTGCAAATGGACCAAAAGAGAGAATGGCGATAGGAAACGAAGCCAGAAGCAGCTGGAGCATAAGAGGCTGACAATGCAGACAGACTGCAATAACACATCCGATGTTTTCAGGAAAACATAGTTAAAACTATTCTTAACGTGGTGAAACAGCAGCTTCTTTGACCATTCAGACCGACTTGGTTGTTCCCGATGTTCGCCAAATCCCGAACCGGTCGTCCTAGGCACTTCAAATTTGGTGGCACCCCTAAATTTTCAGACCTCTACACCTATTAGGAAAAAATTTCCGACTTTGATTAAAGGCCGCTGACTGGTTGCGGCAAGGTTCTTTTTAGCTGTATATGGCGAGCCTCCACCCCCGAAAAAAAAAAAAATATTGCATTTCATATTTCGGTGGTGTTCTAGTGAGGGAGTATACGTAAAGGAAATTTCAGGCACGTTCCCTTATTGGAAGAAGCGCACGTAGCCTAGTAAGCTACTCAATCAAACCGGTAGTCAACCAGTTAGGGACTAAAGAGTTACTTAAATATTGTCGAATACAAAGAGTTAAAGTATCACCCAACAGAAGACCGATTTAAACACCTAAACTGCGGCCTACATGAAATGCATGACCTACTTGCAAGTCACTCTTATTACTCTAATGGAAACGCTAAACGAAAATTGGTTTAGTGATCACGCAGGTAAAAACAACAGTCCCCAATAATAATAATTGCATTACGCTACAAAAGGGTGTGTGCGCAGAATGTGTGATGGGGTTTCTAATTGACGACCACACGCTAAAGCATCATTTAGTTTTTAGTACTTTTTTCACAAAAACAATTACTCTCTTGTGAGCACATTGCACAACCCACCAAAATCCATTATTTCACACTCACTATAATCATTTTTAATGTAGGTGTCCTTGAATTTATGCAAGTTAGCATTAAATTATATCTAAATTTCAAAACAATATTCAAAAGTAGTTTGAGAGTACTTCCAACACTGCAGTTCACTTTAAGACCAACGCTACCCTTTTCACTGCGTGCGTTTGGAAAGCATCAAATTTTCAAGACGTCCAATTATTTCCATTGTACTTTGGAGTAAATTATCAAGAGTGACCAGGAGAGGAATTGTCTCCACTCAGGGACTGTCTCCGAGTATATCCCGCTTGCTATCATGGATGAAGGTAGAGTGGGGTATAATCGACCTAGTGTAAATCACCCGATGCGCACGCATGCGCAACTTACCGAGCTAAGCTTAAAACAGACTCCAGATGCTAGTTAATGACTGCGGCTTTTGACTCGTATATATACCAGCTAGAAAACTCGACGTATTCATTACTATTTTCGTATTTTAACATCACACTTTATAATTGTTTAAAGTATATTATAATTTTTCTTCGGCGATCTACTGGCATAAATAATTTTAATTTTTACCGTATTAGTCTTAGTTTTTCGATCCCATGGTAATTATTAGCAAACGATTAAAAATTAGTACAGGAACAAACACAGCACCATCTCTCGGCGGATTTCAGCAATGCGTAATTGATGTGGCGTGTTTAAAGGGAGAAAGTCGCCGACGCAGCATCGTCTGCCAACTTCTCGTTGGAGGCAAATAATTTTGTGAACTGATAAGCAAATAAAACGTAGCATTACGTTATAAATATTAATAATAACACAAAGAATGTTTAGTTCTTTTGTTATTATTTATTTTGAATTGGGATATACTCCAATAAAACAGCCCTCTAGCTTTTGTGGATAATACGGCTAAAAATGTTTTTGCACTCAGCCCGTAACTAGACTAAAACTAACTCTTGCTAATTAATTTGAAATTATAACCCCTCGCGCTACGCACTCGGGATATAATTGCAAAATAATTAGCATTCGTTAGTTTTAGTGTCAAGTTACAGGCTTCGTGCGAAAACAGTAGCCGTATTATCCCCACAAAAGCTCTAGGGCTATTACTACTGATTATTAATCCTTAAGTCACGGTGTCCAGAACAAAAACGACAATGAAAAAAAAAACTAAGTGCTCAAGAGTACCACTTGCAAAGGGTTTCCAAACAAAGCGAGCAAGCACAGCCTATAGTGGTCCTCGTCGTCGTCTTCTTCAAACAAGTGAACGCCAGTTCGAATCCCTGATGACCTATACAGGGTGGACCACAAAAAACTGACGACCCATCATTTTCTAAGCCCCAACTTTTCTAGTTAACACTCCTCAGAACCAGAAGAAGACAGAAATCAAATCTAATGAAAAGGGAGATTTCTGTCCTCTCCTGGTTCTGAGGGGTTCTAACTAGAAAAGTTGGGGCTTAGAAAATGTTGGGTCGTCAGTTTTTTTTGTGGACCACCCTGTACACATTAATATTACATTAAAAAAATTTCTGAAGTTAATGGTTGACTCAAAGATTGAAGCAATGTTTTAACTTGGCTCACCATAGTCCTTCTGACAGTATACAGAAAAAAAAAAAAAAGGCCTAAAAGACCGGAGAAAAAATTTCCCCAAGCGCATTGCGAGATCCTTGGTCCAAGCAAGCAAACACAGCGTAGTGACCAGCGCGGTTACGTCGTCTCCAAGCTTGAAAACCAGTTCGCATTCGAGTTTTGAAAAATACCTGGAAGTTAATACATGATATGCGAATCAGTATCAGTGGGCATAGGGTTCACTCCTGCCCTAAGTACACCCATGTGTACGTGTATTCGAGAAAAAGGGCCCCGGAAATGCACTCGCACTTATGTAAGGAGTGGCATAGGCAAGATCCTACGAACTTCCTTGAAAAATTGTCCCTCGTCATCCGGAGATAACTTTTAGCAGGTGAAAAAGAACGCTAGTCTACTATTTTCATTTTTATTATTTTTCAAAGAAATAAGTTAAGATTACAATTTAAACAGACTTGAATCACCTAACCGAACTATAACAGATCACCAATAAAGTCAATTTACAGGCGATCACTACCAGTGGGTGATAAGTAACAAAGTTTCGCAGCGATATCCGATCCGCCTATCTGAATTGTTTATAAAAAAAAAAAAAAAACTGGATGAACTGGACTAACCTGTTACGCAAACGAATACTTCTGTTGTTATTATAACCCGAACAAACTGGCGAAACACGAGTGGAGTAATTCCTGGTAACCTCAAATATTAATTTAAAAAAAAGAAAAAAACTTCGACGAAAAAACACGCTATTTTCTCTTGATTTTTGCTAGTATTTTGTCCTTTTCCTCATTGTCTCAATCGTTGATCAATCTAATTACACTCGTAGTTTGTTTTGTTATTGCAGTTGAGTGATTCAAAATACACTGGTCACTAGGAATACAGCAAAAACGCTCTCGCATACAAACTTCACGGCGGTTCGTAACCAACTTGCTTGGTTTTCACTTATTGTTTGTTATTCCTTGAAAATGAATTTTACACTTCGAAACGTTGATTTCTATTAGCCCGAGATCAGCACTAAAATGGATTGGCCATTGATGCAAACCTTTTTATGATTTATTTATTACCAGTCCTATTACCGGAAGAAAATGAACATAAGGAGTCAGTGCCTATACTACATGTAAACTGAATCACATGATTCAATCGGTCCTGTTTTGCAGCCTACAACTGTTAAAAAAAGACACTCAAGCTCGAAGCTGGATGAAACACTGGTACCTAATATTTCAGAGCTTTTCAATGGTTGGCTCCATTTTCAAAGGTTAAAAAACACAACTCACAAACCCAACATCCAGTCTACCAGGTCGCCATCTTGACGGAAATGTACCAGTGAATTCACCCAATTCACTTGTGCTGTATGCAGTAAATATAGTTCCCAATATTCAACACAAAATCTCCCTAGACGCCACATTTTAAAACGTATTTTTACGAAGGGAATGACTAACGGTAAGGAAATAGACCTTTGGGGCCATACTTGATGTGGAGGATCGAGAAAAATGGCGTTGGAAGGAATGTACCTTTAACCATTCAAAGCTTACAACTGGTTTGCTCCTTCTCACACATTTAATCATGAACTCAAAGCAATAAATGTTACTGCATGATCTCTAGGCTGACTGAGTTTATCAATCCATGGAGTACAGGTTATTTTTAATTCTTTGCGAGGTTCTGTTCCGCGGATGCAACTTAGTTGAAATATTGGCCAAATTGGTCATTGTAATCCACCATATGCTGAACAGGGTATTAAAACAGTCCAACACTCCTGGTTCCTGACGAACCTCTTTTATGAGCTCCTGGTGTTACAAACAAATGTTGCACCCCGGGGCGTTCACGCTCTCGACACACCAACGCATGAGTAAAAAAAAACCAAACATAAAAAGCATAAAAAGCATTTCTTCCTCGTTCGCAGGCTGCAAAGTTTTTCTCCAATTTCTTACCTTATTCTCGACCGATGCCGTCATCATTTCCTTCAGGAAGCTCCCAGCCATCAAAGTTACACTTACATTAAGCGAAATAAAAATTATGTCATGGATTCCGTCAAATCCAAGATGGCGGTATCAAAACGTGCGACATTCCGAGAACTCTGGTATACACAAAAACAGGTGACTACGTAAACATCAAAAGTATAACCGAACGTATACCGTTTTCTGGAAACGGGCATCAAAATTTTACTCCGAACAAAAAGCACGAGCCTATACAGGAAATTGAGAGACCTTTTCGGGCAACTCTTGTTTACAATGCAAGGCCGAGCATTTTTTTTCCGTTTTTTTTTTCCCGTTCACTGCAAATTTCATATGGCTTTTCACGGATGTGAGCGTTGCCCAGACATGGCTTCTGCAGCGTAGGTTGGCCATAAAGGGTTGTGCCGCATACAACTTTGCATCAGTCACAAGGTTAAATCCATGACGGATACACAGACCGACAAACACAAGTTTGGGCCCGTTTTGGATGACGGAGAGTAAAGGTGAGGGGGTGGATGACAAAGTCGGGTAAAATGAAACCAAAAAAAAAGCTTTTAACAGCAGCACTGCTACAATAATAAGAAGTGGTTTATTGCAGTCAACGTAAAAGTAGGACAAGGAATGTCGCTAACACTCAACCTGAAATTAAGATGAGGAAGAAGTGTTCTCAGACTGACACATACGACAACCCAGTATTTTCACTTCAAAATAAGATGAATATATAATCAACACCCAGTCTCAACAATATACATTATTAATACTGTAAGCGAGCGATGACTATCATCATTAACAATGCCCCATGATAAACAGCTCGCGAGTAGCACATTCTACAATCGAATAAAGGAAGCCACCCACGGAAAAATGCTGATGGGTGCACCGACAACAAATTAAACGGATTGCCGGCCAGAAAGAGCTTGCCAGCTAGTAAACAGCTAGCTTGCTGTCTGCCTAACGCTCATAGGATGCCATGCGACAAGTTGGGAAATAGTTACGCATAGTGCGCGCATCTCGTTGGGGGGGGGGGGGGGGTAATGCGGAAGTACGTTATAGATTTTAGTATATGCGTATAGGGAACTGCATGGCCGGCCGTCTGCGTAACGATCCCAGGATTCCATGCAAGAATTGAATCACATGGGGAGAGGGGGGGGTGAATGGAGGTGAAAGTGCGTCGCAAAACTGGGGGAGGCGAGGGCGAAGAATCGACGTATGCCTCGTTTGAGAGAGGGGTAAGAAGGATGGAATGGTTTAGTGATTGTGGCAGAAGTACATCGTAGCAAAGATGGTCGTAGTAGATCGAGAAAAGAAACGATGCAGCAAGAAGAAAACCGTTGTTAGGAGAAGGGCCAAACGATGGTCGTAGTACGAACATCAAAATGTCTTTGTCGTAGTTACTGAAGACCAAAAATAGGAGCCAAGTAATTTCAGAATGTTATCAGCGTGTAGGGATGGGATATGTTGGCATGCAAACTAAATTCCATAGATAGAATGTATGGAATGGACGGAGGAAGTTGGGGGGGGGGGGCGATAGTAAGTCAAGACCCACAAAAAAAGGGCCACGTCATTTATTTTAGTAACGTTATGAAATTCACCGTTTTTAGACGGGCTGTAAGCTAGTACATGGATATATATAATTACACAAGATCCGCAACGCAGTCATCTGCAGCGCAGCAGCAAGCAGGACATAACGATGCCATCTCTGCCATCTACCGACGGAACAGCAAATTAGAAGAGTAGCAGCCAAGGCCCGCTGAGATAGTCGCTGCGCCCGGAACGCAACGGCCAGCAGCGCGAACATACGATGCCATCTACCGACCGAACGGCAAATTAAATGAGGGTGGCCAGCGAGACGGGGGGGGAGGGGAGAGGGGAGCGAGATGACGCGGAATGAGCGAGCGAAGCGAGCGACTCCGCTAGTAAATAAATAATCAACCTGAAAGGATACGTCAACACTAATTACTGAATTTCAAGCAAGTACATCTGAGATATCGCTTCAAGCCAGCCAGCACCTTCGAGTCAAATCCTAAAACTACGCAATGGAGGAGCCTTAAACAATTCCTTAGCTTCCACGTCGTAACAATATAACTGGAAAACAAAAACTTTTGGTATAGTCGCGTTTTACAGAAGATACCACCAGTTGGAAAGGATGGACCCTGGTTCTGTCGTCAGAGCTAAGAGAGAAATAGCGACCATAAACGATCTTGCAGACACCATGCTAAAGAGAATTAGTCAACCCAAGGTCACGTTTAGCCTATACGCATTTCAAGAGAATCAGCAAGCAAAATTGTATGGCATTCATTATAGCTTTTGAACCTATGATCTGGTAGGTATTTTGTAAAGCTTCGTTGCACGGCCTCCATAGTCCATATGGTCTATAGAGATGTGGTGACTAGGCGGGGCAGGGCTAGAATTATGGCAAAAATATTTGTACCCACAACTGTTATGTAGATTCAAAAATGCATAGCACCATACCGAAATTGATAAGCATTTTTCTACATATTTTTAAAATAATTTTTTAACTATTTATTTTAAAAGGTCATTTTTTGAAACCTTTGTTTAACAACTAAGTCAAGTATCAACACCACACTATCAACACCATAAGCAATGGAGCATGGTAAGAATCTACATATATAATACGGAGCAGGCGGCCAAGTCACCGGCCACGCCATTCTGTCGTACAATCAAGTACCCCACCCTGTAGTGCCATCTGTTGACGGGATTCGCCTTCAAATTCGGGTTGGGACACTTTTCCAATGTCTTCGAACAGATGGCGCCACTTACCAAACCTGCCATGTCGCCGTCTATTGACGTTCTTAGACTACAACTTCGGGTTATAACACTTTTTCCAAAGTATTCGAAAAGATGGCGCCACTTACCAGACCTGCCACACCGTTTTTGGGTTCGTTTTGGGGTATTGTTGGGGTACCAAAGCGGCCAACAAAGTTTTAGTCGCTTGGACTGTGCCATTGTCGGCGTTTGAGCTAAAAAAAACCAACCCGTGTCTACTAAACCAGACAACTTTAAACCAAACGTCGATTGGTTCTTAATTTCGAGGCCCCCAATGGGCCTCGAAATTGGCAGCCTGATACGATGGAAAGGCGCATTTATTTCCTAAATGTTCACTTCCAGAAAGGAGTTGAATTGTTGGCAGCAACAATCGTTGCTTGCAACAATGTCACCATGCACGGTACCGAGGTGAATTGTTTCAAAGGATTAACTTAAACATAGGATTACTTGCTTACTGAATGCTGGATTTCTCAGGGCTTTTTTTAGCCTTCAGTCAAACATACGCATGCGACTTTCCCGGGGCCGCACCAAAGGGGAAATGTCACGGGGCGGCGTTTTCGGGGGGTGCCAGTGCAAGCGTGTGTGGCGGGCAATGCGCGCTACCGAAATGAATTGTTACAAAGGATTAACTTAAACATGGGATTACTGAATGCTGGATTTCTCAGTGGTAGGGTTTTTTAGCCTTCAGTCAAACACAGGCCAGCGACTTTTCCGGGGCTGCACCAAAGGGAGAATGTCACGGGGCGACGTGGAGGGGGAGGTGGGCAAGCGTGGAGGGGGAAGACGTATGCGAATCCGGGAGGGGCCGGTAGTAAGTCAAGGCGGGCAAAAGAAATTGCGGGGGAGAGGGCATATGTGAGTTATTCACATGTTCGGTCTTCGGTTTGATAAATTTACAACCAAAGACCAAACACCTGGAGGGAGGCGGGGGGGGGGGG
>JAHWFP010268974.1:7055-23071 GCA_023313725.1 Lithobius niger
TCACAGACCCTTCCGCCTTCCTACCCAAAACACATTTATTTTTGCACTTGTGCCCACCACACCAGTGATACAATACAAAATTGCCCACCAGTGAGTGAACCGCACTAAATTGTCTTAAACCCATTGCTGACTATATTGGGTCCAAAGTTAAGCAGTTTGCGTAATTTTAATGCGGTTTTTCAAAAAATTTCTCAACTTCTGGGGGTATCCTCCTCAGTTCCCCCCCGCCTCTGGGCTGCACTATAATGAATGTCCCCCACGCAAAGGCCCATGTACCTGTAGTACTGTGCCAGGAGCCCACCAAAGTATGTACACGCCACTGTGCCATCCTCATGACTACCAAATACACTAAATAATACTAAGTAATGCACATTCTTCTTTCCGTTTCTTGGCTACTTCACAAGTGTACCAATATTCGAAGGCAAATGCCCCATGTCGTCCAAGCCATGCGTCGTAGCGAAGTAGTGATATCTTGCTCGGTATTAAAAAATTGTGTTTTTTTTTAAACTAACCAGATAAAGGTTAGATTCCAACGTCGTTAAAACTCCCATTGGAATTCCTCCGAAACAGGAAACGTTCTGTTTGCCAGTAATCTTAAAGTACTAAATACTAAATATTCAAAAAGGATGGTTGATAGGGATGTGCGAGTAGAACATTTTTAATTCGAGCCGAGCCGAGCCGAGTTTGCAACAGAAGAATCGAGTATCGAGCCGAGTTCGAGTATTTGACGGAAATGTTTTGTTTGCTAGTTTCTCTTTAATTTGTTACGATAAAAAGAACAAAGATGGTGCTTAGCTGACTGTGTGGTTCATGGTCTTCCAGTTTTAAGGATATAACTTGAAAATAGTTTCAGTTATTGACTTTTACTCTGCACCACTGGAAAGCTCTCGTCGAGACGATCGATTTGGTATATTGGAATGTCAAAATCGGTCAAAAATTGACGAAGTTATCGCATTTTTGCCGGATTCGAGTTTTTCGAGTATGGACGCGAACAGCGAGCCGAGTTCGAGTATAGGTTTCATACTCGGCTCGGCTCGAATTTTTCGAGTATCGCACATCCCTAATGGTTGAGTCATTCAGCCACGCATGTAAGATTGGGACAGCTTTCCGGTACTTCCGGTTCAAAGAAAACAAATTAAATTCAGTCTTCATCGCTTTTAATCTTTCCTCTGAGCCTCTTCCAAGAAACGGTAAACCTTTACTTAACCCTAAGGAAGCAGGCCTGATTGGAGAAAAGGTCTAACGCATACATTTATTCACGGTACCTGGCGCAAACAGCGTTTCAATAGCTTCCCAAACAATTACGAATGTCGCCTTGCCGATTTCACTAAAAGCATGCAACAATGATCTCATTTTGCGAGTGACAGTATTTAATCTGCTTCTTCGGCATTTGGCTTTCCAGAAACATTAAATAACGGGATGTGCACTTTGCGCAAATGACCCTGAGAGAGCCGCTGCGAAAAATTTCATCACCGAGCTCACCCCCCACCCGTTATACCACCTCCTTCTTCCTCCTCCTCTCCTCCCCATTCAGTTATTTTTTCATCACAACTTTTTAAATGTTGTTTCTGCTTGCCAGATATGAACTTAGGGGCCCCTAATATAAATCCTTGCGCTAAAACTCATCTTGTCAATATAGAAGCGCGAGCGAGCAAAAGTCGGGCGAGCGCAATGAAGCGTCCCAAAACTACCCTCCACCCCCAACCCCCGCCCCCTTCCTTTTTGCCGCCAGACAATCTGCATATGGCCAGTGCCTTTTTATTCCAATAATGGAACGCCAGCCATTTCAGAGAGCAATTTGGAAGCAAAAGCTTAATCTGTGAGGAGACAAAGGGCAGGAGACAGCGATGCCATGCGGCCCGCTTATGAACTAATATCCCTAAACGGGCATAGGACTTTAGAAGCGACAACGGGATCCAGATATCCCCCCAGCTTCACTCTCTCTTTACTTCAGCACTGATTAAGGTCCCGTTTTATGCAACGTTTAAGGGACGCAAAAGCTGGAATCTGGAACCGTCAGTGATAAAGGCAGGAAAGCAGTTTATTTATTTGCGCAGCGCCACATCCGCGGCGATAGCAAAACCGACGACTTTTTCCCCCTGGATACCTAGCGAAACGCGCACGCGCCAGCCAGCCCGAAAATGTTTTAATATTCCTCTGATATTACTCCGTGGTTAGCGAAACTTTTAATGAACTTTTGCACGTACATTCATTATGGGGGTCTGTGCGCGTAAGAACTTGCTTAAAAATTATACGCCCCCACTTCCCCCCTCTTTTTCTTTCTTTCCTCCTTCCACAGAAGCGTCACTGATATTAAAAAGAATTTTGATTGTGGGGAAGATGCGAATGCTCCGGCACTATTGCCGCCCGACCCCACGCAGATACCGATATGAAAATGCGCAGTTAAGATTCATCCGTGTTCCTTCTTGTCCACAGGCATAATTGCCAGCCACCCAGAGACGCCTCGACTCCGCAGCTCACCTTCCAATTCCTTCGTGTGCTACCCATCACGAGAACCCGCAACGCTTAAAAAAAGAGAAAGAATTTCCTTTATTTCATTGCAGCCAGCTTGCTAAGGATCAGATCAGCTGGTATGAACAGCACGAATAAAGTTAGATAAAGGTGGTCAAAAATTTAAAACCGGAAATAAAAGATTATGAACTTAATAGGGCTGCAACTAAAGTTCGATCTTAAATCGTACTTATAAAATTGAATTTATCGTACACGGCCATAGCAGCGAAGTCCTCTTTCCAGCAAAACTAAAACTATTTAATTTCTCCGTTCCTATTCAATATATTTCGACCAAACTTGGCCATATAGTAGATAGGTACGGAAGGTATATTTATGCCAACTTTTATCAAAATTCCGTGCAAGAGTAAACGTACGGAACCACACGTAAATTTGAAAACTGTACACTCAGTTCTAGTAGTTGTGCTTGTTCTTGTTCTTGTGTGACACGGTTTCAGAAAAAAAACTAGTGCACCTACCTAAAATCTGAAACATGATCTAAGCCAGAAATTTCCCTGGCCTTCATCCCCAGGGAGACCACTTATAGTAAATAAATAATAATAATTTCTCCACATAGAGGTGGAACGACTATGGAAGGGTGTTGAACCGCTGATACCGAGCCAAACTAAGAGAAAAGGAAAAGAGACCATTATAAACAATAATAGACTACGATGGTAAATACTGACGCTTCAGGAATTTGTTGAGATTTTCCTGCTTTAGCATACGGCAAAATCCCTGCACCGTCTACAGTTGTCGCCTTAAGGGCATTCCAAATATTTACGACTCTTACGGAAAAAAAGTTTAGACGGCAGGTAGTCCGCACAGGCTGGCAAGCAAACTTCCAGTTATGACCCCTTGTAACCACAGCTCCCAATACGGGTTCGAAAAAGGGAAGATTCATATCAATCAACTCACGGAGTATTTTCTATGTGAGAATCAAGTCGAAGCGAATGCGACGCAATTCCAGCCCCATGCGGGTTATAGGCGTTCGTAATAACTAAGGTGGCGCATGCCACGTAGGCTTTTCGTAAACCGGCGCTGAACGGATTCTATCAGATCAATATCACCCAATAAGTGATGGGAATAAAACTGGGGTAGCGTACTAGTCAAGGATGAGCCTCACAAAAACCTTAAAGGCCCAAATTTTAATTCGAACATTACCAGACGTAAAACACTTGTTTACAATGGTAGCCTGCTTGAGTGCCAAGACACTGGTGTTTTGACACTGGAGAGAAGACTTTAGATTTTTCGTAAACCACACTCCAAGGTCCTTAAACCTCATCAATAGAGTCAAGGGCCTGGGATCCAAGAAGGTAGTCCGAGCAAAAGTTATGTGTGCCAACGTGGAAAGTAAAACATTTTGAAGAAGAAAGCGGTAACTGCCATCGCAATGACTAAGATTCCACATTTCTAATTTCAGAGTCAAGAGCCAGGGACCCATAGAGCCAAAAGTTTTCCGTTCCAACCTTAATATCATCAGCAAATTTAAATCCGTAAGTCTCCCCATTTGAAAATTGTAAGTCGTTTAGGTATATAACGAACAGTAGAGGGGCCAGAACGGACCCATGTGGTATGCCACAAGGCATCATGACACTGGTTGACAGCGTATTTTCGACTTTCACCTTTTGTGAACTTTTTTCGATTGGTCGAGCCATCCGGAGTGTAAGGACCCTGAACGATCATTTTGATTGTTTTATATTGTTTTAACCCTTGTGATTGGGGAATAATGCCACTCAGCAAACTCAAGATCCATTCTTCGTGCACGTGTTATGTCTTTGCTACAAAGTTGATTATTGAAGGGCCAAATGACAGAATCTGTCTGCGGCCTTGCAGTGCTGTAAACACCGGTTCTCGTCAGATCAACCGAAGTTAAGCAGCATTGGCCCCGATTGGTACTTGGGTGGGTGACCTCCTGAGATTCCATTCCGGGTGATGCAGACATAGGGCCTTAGGGCTTCGCCGGGCAGATGACTGGGTGCGGTTAACGCTCGCTAAAACCCTTTGAAAGAATCCGTGTTTCTGCTAAACGTATATATATTTAAACCAAACTAAGCTACGTTGTTAATTTCGAGGCCTTCAGCTTCGAAATTGGTAGATAGAAACGGTAGAATAGCGTATTTATTTCACAGATGCAGGCTTTCAGAGCTGAGTTGAATTGTTTCAAAGTGGCCAGCAACAACCGACTGCATGCATAAACCTTTGTAGCGCGACGCCATAGCCGTAAAAAAGGTACACAGATTATAAACGATAACGTCAAGTGTCCGTAAAAAAGGGGGTTATATGATTGAATTTTCACTTGCTAAAATGTGCACGGATAAAAATTGATGATTTTTAATTGAGATAATCAAATGTACAATTGAGAAAATTGAATCTGTTTAAGTGCTGTTGTGCTTTACCAATCATATATTTTATACGTAAAGCACAACAGCACTTAAACAGATGCAATTTTCTCAGTTGTACATTTGATTATTTCAATTAAAAATCATCAACTTTTATCCGTGTACATTTTAACAAGACGAGCTAATGGGGTTTTTGTTAATAACCCAAAAATAAAATGCTTCGCGTTCTGCTGTTTTAGTAACAGCGACCTTCGGGGGTTTCTGCATGACTACATGTGAACGAAATCTTGAAAAAATAAAGAAAAGGTGCAGGGGTAAACAAAACAACTGAAGGGGATGCGCTGATTGAGTGAGCGAAGCAAACGAAATCGGTGATTGTCAGCCAGTGTGTGCAAAAATGGGACTGAAGCAACTTAAGCAGACGGTGTAACTGTATGTACGTTCACAGTCCTATGAAAGTTGTGATATCCACCCAAAAACAAAACTGGTAGAAAAACCCCGCCAAGTTTTTAAAAACAATCGGCCGTTGAAGGTAGTGATATCATTTTACCAGGGAAAGCCCGCCAAGGTCAATCCTATTAGCCAAGTTAATCGCACCCAATAATAGTTTGGACGTTAAATGAAAACTTGAAGTTTGCTACAGCGAGTAGCAATCTTCAAGTTTTCATTTAATTTTCGAACTATTAGTCGGTGCGATTAACTTGGCTAATAGGATTGACCTTGGCGGCCTTTCCCTGGTGGAATGATATCACTACCTTCAAAGGCCAACTGTTTTTGGAAACTTAACGAGTTTTTTTTACCAGTTTTGGTTTTGGGTGGATAATTTTTAACAAGTGAAAATTCAATCATATAACCCCCTTTTTTACGGCACACTTGACGTTTTTGTTTGTAATGGAGCATATATATTAAAGCCCAACGATGTCTTACACTGTCTTATATTACATTAAGTATTAAGGCCTCGAAATTAATACTTACCCTAGTATGTGGCGGAGATGTCGACTGATAGATAAAGCTGTCAGTGTACAGCCGATTCGCCGAATCCCGTTTTGCCGAATTCTAATCAGTGTCTTAATTTTAGCCGAAATGGGAATTCCCATTTCGCGAATATTTTTTTTTTGTTCAAATTAGATACCTCGCTCGCACTGCCGCACTCCCAGCAGCTAAACTTATAACATCAGAAAGCGCAACTAAATCACAAAATACTTCCAATTTGGAATGCATCGTTAACTTCTCCAATGTTAAATTTTGAAAGAATATTTTGATTGTTATTTTGATTCTTATAGCACTGTTAATTTGTTGATTCGGCGGGATAGGATTCGGCGATACAGGAAGTCTGCTTTGGCCGAAATTTAACCAGGGATTAATTTTCGGCGAAACGGGTATGCATCTCGCTGTAAATGATATTCCTCTGGGGCCATACGTCATGTTCCAGCCACTCACATGATTTTTTTAGTTCGGATCTAGTTTTTCATTTTCATTTTCAGTTT
The DNA here is from genome assembly GCA_023313725.1 of Lithobius niger. Lineage (NCBI taxonomy): Eukaryota > Metazoa > Arthropoda > Chilopoda > Lithobiomorpha > Lithobiidae > Lithobius > Lithobius niger. The sequence goes on from JAHWFP010268974.1 coordinate 13,390, forward strand.
TACTTTCTTCCTTGCTGTGTTTTTGTTTTGATCTAGATGACCATTGTTGCTGAATCCTAGTCTTATGTTGTCTTGTAGGGTCTTGTTAGAGTCAGGACTTCCTTTGCTCTTCTTCCCTTTGTAAATGGGAAAATATGTTTTTTTTTTCTCCCGGATTATGACTGATCAATCCAAATTGTACTCAGGACTGAAATCTATGCCTGTTACTCTTCACCAAGAATGCTATATTGTTTTCCTGGAATCTGTTTTATCCAAAAGGTTTGGCCAGCTGCATAATGTTGAATATCACAGAAACCTAACGCAAGTGTTGCATTATCTTCTCTCTACTGTACCGGAGTAAATTTCCCAGTGACAGTCTCGACAATTGTGATTGTCCTAACTGTTGTCCCTTCACTGAAGAACATGTTCCTCGTTAAAGTGTCAGTGATAATTTCCTGTTTTCCCGTATACGAGTGACAATTCCGTATGAGAATAAATAGAGAGTTCCTACAGTTCCCAAAAGTTGCGTCCCGAGTTGCTTTATTTCCGATCCACGTGTGTTTTGGCCTCTGACTCTGTGTTTAAATCATGTTTAACTCGTCCTGGGGCTTTGGCCGCTGTACCAGCACTGGTGCAATGTTCCCATAGGAATTGCGCCAACCGCGGCTCAACCCCAGGTGCCCAACCGTTGGTTTCTCCCATAGGATAAACTGTCCGTCGGAAACTCTCGTGTCCGTTGAACCATTTGAATTGCGCGAAGGCGACACCGACCGAGGACTATTTCCTCACTGATCACGTGTGCACCTGAGGCTTCAATTTTCCTTTTTCAAACAGTACAATACCCTTTTGAACAAGACCGTTTCGGTAACGAGTATTTAGATGAATGGACGACTTGTCAGAGATTCAGGTAACTAGGCCATCGGCCCCAGAGACTTCATCAGCAACATTTGGACTTTGGGCCGACATCACTCGAAACATATAGCAGACTCAAAGGCAGGTACCCAAGAAAGGAGAGTGCGCACCAAGCACAGTGTTCCAAGAAGAGTGTGATGAGATTTTACACGAAATTAACTCAACGACGACATTTCTGCATTAAAAGCATTGCATACAACAAACAAAGCCGTAAAGATCTCTACGTGATCTCTTCATTTCCACGTTCACAATACAGGCCCGAAAGGATTGAGTATGGCCTCCAATTAATTGACATTTATCGCATGATCCCTAACTTTCACAATGCTAAAACGATCAGCGATATATCCCACATCGCCACACTAAAGTGTAATGATATGGGATATATCGCCACACTAAAGTGTGATGATATGGGATATATCGCCACACTAAAGTAGGGTGATATTACATGACGTGACTGTTGAGTTAACGACATACTTTTACATGATTAAGTTTCCATGACGTGCAACACTACAATAGACATCAGTCCATTGAATTAAAAAAAAAAGTGTTTCGCCTTTTTTAAAATAAAAATGCCTCTCTCAAGACACAAAGCACCTCCCCCGCTCAAATGGTATCGGCCGCAAACCTGACTGCACCAACACAAAATTATGCAAACGTGACGACATAATGTTTGCATAAACAACACAGCTATGAAGGCAAACTTTTTATTTACCCCAACAATTTTATTTTTCATTTCAAGAGTTCGGGACCGTGAGATAAATTAGTTATACCACCCGGAGCGAACTGTATCGGATTTATGGGCCGACAGGCGATATCCCTTACATGCTCAATCTGCTCAGACTATTCCTTCCATCCTAACCAAAATTGTTTAGCTTAGGTAACGACCGTTCTATGCCCAGTTAAGTTGAAGAAATAGCATAGTGGCAAAAGCAATAGGTGACATTTGATTTCGAAGCGGTCTTCAGAGCACTAACAGCCAAAATGGACGTGCTTAGGATATTCTGAAAGGTGGGGATCGATTCTTTCCATCAATCATAACCAATACCGTGTACCTTAGATACAAATACAAACGAGCATTAAAGTGAACTTTGAAATCTAAAATAGCCGCTATGTCTTTACAACTTCACCTTTAATTGGGCATAGGATGGTCCCTATCTAAGCTAAAAAAAAAATCGATTAAAATTGATTAAAGAATAGGTCACCACCTTTCAGAATATCCTAAGCACGTCAGTGTCTGTCTATTAGAGAGCTCACAACAGCACTTTGAATTCGAAAATCACCATACACTTTTTCCGCTACGGCATAACCGCTAAACCCGTAGATTGCCGTAGGATGGACCCAACTAAGCTAATATAAACGATTTTGCTTATGATTGATGGAAAGAAAAGATCCCCACCTTTCTGAATATCGTAAGCATAACCATTAGGAATACGTATTTATTAGAATCGTGTTATTCAGGTGGAACAAGGGAATTGATTGGGTGGAGGGTCACTGTTGTTTTCCAAAAGTTGAGAGCTGTAAGCAAAGAGATGGGAGTCGACAGATGATTGAGTCGAGCAAAGTCATTGTTGTACATTGTAAGCCAAGAAAAAATACTGGTAACAGTCTAGCTTGGAATGTTGGCCACGAGATGTCAGGAAGAAGTAGGGAGGAGGGGAAGGGACAGGGACGGGATGGAGACTGATGGGTAGAATGACGTAGAGGGAGGACATGAGGAGGGGAGAGGCTATGAGGAAAAGGGGAGTAATGCAGGAAGTAAAATTGCCCTCCACAGGGAACATTCAGGCAACAGTGAGCAAAAACAGTGAAACAACCACGGGCGACACAAAACCCAGGGCAAAGCCGGGCACGACTGCTAGTAAACCATACCACGCATGCGTTCATGATACATGCATTAAACATTTCATACAAATGTAAATGCGTTACTGTACATTAGGCATGCTGCAGTATGTTAAAATCTGATTATCTTAATATGCAGCCATTCTATACTTAGAAAATGTTGGAGCCAGTTGTTTTCCCACTCTACACACCTCTAGGAATGTCAAGAAAAAAATTGGTGCTTTTATCCATCCGGTTCCCATCATCATGGAGTTTTACGGTAAGCAAGCTTATCATGATCATAATCAATAGTAGTCAGTGGTGATCAGAATCGCAACACTACAATGGGGGCATACAAGCAAGTGGACGCCTATGTGGTTGCATGCACAGTGTACTGTTGGTGGTTCAATGCACTAGGGATGGGCTAGGACAGGGTCAACCCTAGCTTCAGTCCATCCCCAGTGCATTCGGACAGTGGAGGGCCTGTAGTTTGTTCCACATTATGTTTTCAGGAAAATGGTTGTATGACGCCACGTTTCCTTGCACATGAGTGCAAAAACGTGTGGATATCACACTTGTGGACTCTACACAGTTACTGTTAGAGTCTGTACGAGTGGGATATTGATTTTTTTTTGCACTCACAGTGGAAGGAAACGTGGCGTCATACAATCAGTTTCCTGAAAACATAATGTGGAACAAACTATAGGAATGCACTCACGCCTGTTGTGGCATACATGTATTCCCAGAATATTTCTCCTCTGCCTCCCAAGATAACCTAAGCAGCTGAAAAAGGGTGTTTTCCCTTCTTGTACAGCATTTCAGGTGTACCAGCATCGTTGGTTGCCTGCAAGTCCTGTGATTCCGCTGCGAATTACATTGTTTTTGCTATTGCGTTGGTTTATGGTGCTCTACAACAATCCAGTGGAGACGGCTATTCTACGGCACTAACGCTAGAAGTTAGCAACATGGTGATCTTGAAGGGATGCGTCAAGGTCAACAATTTTCCTGTGTTCCAACGCCCACCGAGCCACTTTATTGAAGATCCACCCAGGTTCCATTTCATTTAAGGACATTTTAAGAATGTGTTCGACTCGGGATTGCAACTTTTGTCTCATCCTAGCAGTTGGGCCTCAAGAGAGTTATCAGTTATTGGTTTGATATCACATCGGCACTGGCAACATATCCTGGGAGTGTGTTAGTATCACCTTGTGAAAACTGGTGCCAGTCAATCCCTTCGTTTATATGACCACCTAAGTGTTTCGAAGGTATGTGCATTGTTTCCCTGTTGGTTCTGTACCACTGTTCCTGTGGCTTTCTCCGACCTGGTGCCACTAAACAAAAACGATTTCTTTACCCAATTTAATTTCGGCTGCAATTCGTCTTTATCCACGGAAACACTTGCAACTGCACTGAATCGTTGGTGCATGTCCAGGAAAAATGGCAGACACACGTACGGCCTCCCAAGTAATTTAGCGCAGTGCCACTCACAATTTAGGCAAATAGTTCTGAAAATAAATGGACTTCACTGCAAAACTGAAAGACTTGCGTACCTAACTTTTAACTAACCTGTTTTTCTACACGCAGTTTTAAAATAGGGTGGGACACGTCCACTATACCCTATAAGGACAACAGGAAGATAGGAGTTTAGTGATTTCACGCGAGAATCGCATTACTTACACGACTAAGTACTAAACTATTACAGTAATGATGACACAACAAATTGGTGCTAAAATTGGCTTCTGGGTTTATATTACATGTCTTTAAAAATAAGGAACTATAGGAATCATCGACAACTACCCTAGAATTTGGCCATTAAAAAAAAACTATAGTGTCTGCGGCGTATCTTGAGGTCGCCCCCACAAGACCACAAATAATCGATTGTATGTTTTTGGTGGCAGAGTGCCTTGTTGATATCCAAAATAGTTACAAAAATGTGGCCATCGATTAAAGCCGGCCTCTCCAGGAAGACGTAGCCGGTCATAAAACACCCGCAGGACTCAAGATAAGCCGCGCACACAATAAAAATATTTATTGAAAATACCTGCTCAAAAAAAAAAAGGTGCTACAAAAAAAAGGTTAACCCTACTGAACCCCTGCCAACCGCGAGTCTTTGTACTTTAACTCTTAATTAAATTAATTGTTACGGATCAACGTCTGCTCTTGAAGGAAAATTTTCTTTTCTCACACCATTTAGTGCAGGAAAAGTAAGATTTTATTACTTTTCCCTTCAAAATAAAAATACGCGAACATTTTAGTCGTATAGTCAAACTTTTTGAAGGAAATTTTGCCGTCACACTTTAAACCGAAATGAGGGCGCAAAAAAATTAAATATTTCTGTAGAAAAAAATACGCGTTCCGAAAAAGTTGACGTTCGTGACAGCTGGGAATTTCGACAACTTCGCATTATTGTTATTTAAAAAAAAAAATTATTTATTTTTAGTTCTCGACTAGTTGTCGAACGCGTTCTTCCATTTCCTTTTTTCGGGCATGTATAATAAAAGTTGTCGACTCTAATACTCGCTCGCTGTCTGGTACAACATAGGCGAGTTGGCCTGGCCTTTATCGCTCCCGCTACAAAATAAAATAGGCACGATTTACAGATCGTCGGATCCGCCTTTGGACCTTGTTATGGCGAATTTATTCTCGCAGCTTTGCCTTCGGGGGAACTTGAGGTTAGCCTTAACTCGGCATTGATCACCGTGTTTGTTCTTACCCTGCTGTTCGACCTGTGTCGATGCAAGGGTGGGTGTTTTAAGTCGAATCTGATGGCAGTATTCGATCGCAACAACGAGTTCCGTACCCACTTTTTCCGTTTGTCCGACTTGACGTATCAAAACGCAGTGACCATACACAAGTTGCTTGCAGAGCGCCGAAATTGCCCTCGGGGCCGTTTGTCAGGGCGCTTAAAAATGCGCGCAGGTAATTGGAAAAAAGCATTTGTGCTGCATTGGCCATAAACAGTAGCCTGCCAAGCTAGGCTGAGTTATTTTTAATCTGGCAATGCGGCTGTTCTGCACCCGCCCTCCACTGCCCTTTTTCACCCCCCCTCCCCACCCCACCACCCACCTCTTCCCCGACCATACGTTCCCCGTATTTTCATCGTGTTTCACAATGGCGACCCAGCCAAGACTTGATATGTAGATTTGCCTTTGATTTGCTTGATTTCAGATCATAAACTAAAAGCCAATCAAAATGGTTCTGCGCGCATGAAGTCACACGGTGGCCCCATCCCCAACCCCGCTGGCATCTGTGTTTGGAAAGAAAGCAATGGACCAGCTGAAATCAGTCATGAGAATAAAGTGTATCCCTGATTCATGCAAATTTCCTCTTCCACCCGAGTGACATGGCGGCCATTACCCGTTTGTCTGCATTCCCGGTCATTTAGTTTCAATTCCTTTTGCTCATAAAGAATTGGATTTTTGGGCCGTCGCTGTTCTTGCTTTGAAACATGCAATCTTAATGCCCAAAGTGAATTAGTCTTCCAACATTTCTTCACTCTGCTGTAACAAGAAATGGCTCCCGTTGTTTCGATTGGAAATTACCAGCTTTGTGCAACAAACTGCAAACTGCAGACTGTTTATTCATAACTGTTGTAATGCACATTTCTCATTTTATCGAATGTGAAAGGTCAAGGCGATTAAACTTATGTATTGCAATAATAACCTAAAAAATAGTAGTACTGACGAGACGACCGTTGCATAAGTATTTTATAATATGAAGGAAAAAAAATCGCAAATGGACAATATTTGCTACCATGGCCAATAGATGCCACCGACAATCAACTGTGCCAACTTCGTGACGGTTTAAATAGGCTAACTTTTATTTTTAGATGTTAAAAATGTAGTTAGGCGTAAAAAGTGTCCTTTTTGGGGAAAGTAATTTAAAACGAACGAAAATAATTTAAAGCTCGTTCAGTTGCCAGGCAACAGCATTGAATAGCAAAAAACTTTACCAAAAATGGAAGACTTTAAAATTCATTCTTAATATTGTACAAAATTATGTGAAGAGCTAACAACCAAAACCACACAAATCCACCATAACCCATTTTTAGATATTCAGCAAAAAATGTACACCTTCAATAAAATACAAGGATCAACATTACAATGATCATAGGTTTTCACTTAGTGTAACTAAACTGTTAAAAGGCAACAATTTTCAAAAATCTGTTGTTTCAAGGTTCAGAGTAAATTTGGAATTTAGTTTGAATTTATGTGGTTTTGTTCAAAACAAATGGATAAGAATGGTTTTGTTACAAACACCAGTTTTGCATATTAAGCTATTGTATCACTACATTATTATGGTGGTTTTGGTTTTGGTTATGGTGGTGGGTTTGGTTTGCATTCTTCTCAATAAACATATATCATATCAAAACAAATGGACAGGAGAAATTTTGCTGCGGCAGACACAGTGGATTTTTGTGGTTATGTTTGGGATGAGTGTTGGATTTGTGTGACTGTGCTAGAAATTCGTACTTTAGAGATGCTCTCAGTTGATGGGATTTGAGCGAATCTGAACGAAAAACAGTTTAAAGCACACACACCATCACTACCTTACTACGGTGGCACTTTCTTACTTTTCGAAAAGTGGATTTGAGTGGCTTCACTTGTTGGCTTTTGCATTTAGGAGCTTTTCAGACCTAGTATCGCTTTGTAATTAAGTAAGTAATAATTAATAATAATCAAGTAATAATTAAGGCAAGCGGCGTTCAGTCAGCATGTCGAATTATCTCCTCACTGAAACACTTTATTTAAAATTTGTACATTTTCTTCTACAAACTCGGTATTTCACCAAGCAATTAATGTTCAATGTAATGTGTCATGTTCACTTTTTGGCTTTAGTGAGACTATCTGAAGTCGTTTTAGTCTTCTATAAAGCGTAGCTGGTAATACTATAGCAACAACTTTGTCAGTCCGTCCGTCCGTTGCATTTTTCAACAGTGGTCAAGTGAACTTCTTTCGTTGCTTCCTTACAGCTGATAGGCTTTTTCAACGTTACTCAATGAAATAATAACCTTTGATCATCGCATTTAACATGAAATTAATAAATACAGATGCAGACCTATTTACATTGCCTTTTGGACTTAAATGTAAGACTGCCTGAGCGGAAATTGAACCCCACGACCTTTGAGAACAAAGGCCAGAGTCCTACTGCTCAGCCATACTGACACGGCCAAAAGGAAACATCCGTAAGCTGCATTAAACATGCACACATGTAATCAAGCACTTTCCGATCTGCACTGGAGGTCTCAAAGGTCATGGGTTCAATTCTCGCTCTGGCAGTGTGACAGTTGAGTCCAAAAGGCAATGTAAGTAGGTTTGCCTGAGTATTTATTACTTACTTTTCCAGCCCATTTGGCTTTCCCCTCTGTTTAACATGTAACTTAACATGCTTGCATCTAATAGTTTAAAGATTACTCACTGCCACGGCAGCATGAAGTATCGACACCGTGTTGCATGAATGCAGAGGCCTACTCTCAAACCAATTTCTCTGTTAGCTGCCACTTACGAAATTAAAACGGCAGGTAAAAATTAGGCCTAAAATCTAAAACTAGACATTTTTTGACCTGCAGTTGTGATGGTTACCACTTTTACATTATACAACAGAGATCGCTGTTGTATAGCAGTGGTGGAAGTGCACAGAAGACCGGCTGCAACTATACTAGGTAGTAGCTCCCCCAATTGTTTAGTTTTCCCTTTAATAAACCAAGTCCAAAATTTCTCACCCGATCTGAAACATGCAATCCTCGGATAAGAATGCAATTAAAATGCAATCCTCTTATATGAACTCAATCCTCTTATACCAATGCAATCATCTTATAAGAATGCAATCCTATTATAAGAACGCAATCCTCGTATAAGAACGCACTCCTCTTATAAGAATGCAATTGTCTTATAAGAACGCAATCGTCTTATAAGAACAGAATCCTCTTATAAGAATGCAATGGTCTTATAAGAATGCAATGCTCTTATAAGAATGCAAAAAGCAGAAAGTTAAAAAACACTTTAGTTAATAAAAACACATACAAAGTAGCCATCAAGTGCTGGGGAAACAACGAATTCACGACGTTTCGGTTCCAAGGTCGGAACCGTTTTCAGGTGAAGGGTTAAAACATGTCAAACAACTTAAAAATAAAAATAAAAATTAATAAAATAACAGCAGAACAGGGCCATGGAAATAAAACTTACAAGTCAGAAGGATACAAGGTTCCATGCTAAAAACTAAAACCAAATAAAATAAAAGTCAGCACAATTCGAAAGAATGTGCCAGGTGTGACTGTTGGCGCATTCTTTCGAATTGTGCTGACAGTCACACCTAACTCACCCAAGTCTGCTGGTCGTAGGAGATAGAATATGGTCGGCTATGCTTTAAATATAGTGGGTCCCTAGATTTTGATTGGTGGAAATGTGTTGATGCCAGCGTCATTGCATAACTTAATGTAGTCTTGTAGGTGATTGGCTGTAGGTATTAAGTGGTTATAACAGAAACAAGAAACAAATTAAAGAAACAAGAAAACTCACTGGTTCAACACTTTCAAAAACCAGGGCATGAACCCGAAATTTCGCAAACAAAAGTTTTATTTCAAATTCCTCACACCAAAACACGCAAAAACTTGGAAACACTTTGTATTCATTTAACCAAACCACCTGTTCATAACCACTTAATACCTACAGCCAATCACCTACAAGACATTAAGTTATGCAATGACGCAGGTATCAACACATTTCCACCAATCAAAATCCAGGGACCCACTATATTTAAAGCATAGCCGACCATATTCTCTCTCCTTCGACCAGCAGACTTGGGTGAGTTAGGTGTGACTGTTGGCACATTCTTTCGAATTGTGCTGACTTTTATTTTATTTGGTTTTAGTTTTTAGCATGGAACCTTGCATCCTTCTGACTTGTAAGTTTTATTTCCATGGCCCTGTTCTGCTGTTATTTTATTAATTTTTATTTTTATTTTTAAGTTGTTT
>JAHWFP010268981.1:0-15368 GCA_023313725.1 Lithobius niger
CGAAATCGAAAAGTGACATCTGTCGGCATTAATTTCTGAGCGTTCCAGCAAAACAATGGCGATCTCCGTGTCGTGTTTTGGTGATGCAGTGATTAAATTGTTATATCGGACGTAAGTAACGTATTCTTACCGCAATTCTTGTGTTTAGTTATTGTGTAAGTGATCCAAAAGTCAAACATGCATGTCAAAATGGATATAATTGCCTTTTAAGTCAAGCACTGAAAACGCTGTGACGTATCGAAGCTAGAGCTTTGGGTGGAAGGGCTGTCATTACATTTGACTAACTCCACCCCTTTTACAGAAATGGAATAATTGTTGCAGAACGTTATGATCACCATTATTTTTAGTACTTCTAACTACAGATTTTGTAATTCTGCAAACGGCAGTTACAGTTTTGTATATCGTGTAAGTAGAATTATGTCATATTGTTTACGGTGGTGGATTTAGAACAAGAATACAGCACGCATGTGTGTGTGTCATATAAACGTTTTCGTATTCAGAGGAAAATGTTTTAATCGAGTTCATTTTGAAAATAGTCAATTCTGTTTGAATTAGTATAAAAATATAAAGTATTTTACAAAGTATATAAATAAAATAACAATAATAATAAAAAATTTAACAAAGACAAATGTTTTAATTAGTGACATTAAAGGTAGCAAGAGGGAAATGTAGGTTTCACATTATGTTACCTAATACGGGAATTGCAATTTAGGCATCGAAATATACCGGGTGTAACAGAACCCAAAACCAAAACTGTAAAGAGAATCCACCAAGTTTTCAAAAACGGGCGGCCTTTGAAAGTAGTAGTATCATTCAACCAGGGAAAGACCGCCAAGGTTAATCCTATTACCGACGTTAATCGCACCGATTAATAGTTCGAAGGTTAAATGAAAACTAGAATATTGCTACTCGCGGTAGCAATCTTCAAGTTTTCATTTAACGTCTAAAGTATTATTAAGCCTCCTGGAGAGGAAGTGGAAGGATGAGGGAGGCAATTCCACCATATTGTCTAATCCTATCATCCTGTGTGCTCTTATCGGTTTGTTTTTAATCTTCTGTACCGCCGAAAGGGCTTGGAAGCCTATAGCAACGACTTTGTTCGTTCATCACCTTTTTCAGCCGGTCAAGTGGACTTTAAAAAATACGGCAAATTAAAACATTGTTGCTTCCTTATAGCTAACAGGCTATCTTGACATAACTCAATGAAATAATAACATTTGATCGTCGCATTTAACCACTAACCGCTCTTCTTCGCTCTAAGCAAAATCCAAAATTACTTTTTTCCTATCTTAAAAAGGATAATAAGTCTGTCCCTTTAAGTTGCATTCAAAATGAGGGTAATACTTTCTCCCTTGATGATCCTACCATTGCCACTAGGCTGAATAATTTTTTTTCCACTACTTTTCATCCTGCCTCTTTTTCTGAACCTATTCCATTTGCAACCAGCAAAGTTCATTTTAGCGCTGCTGATGTCTTATCTGCTTTCCAATCCCTAAAGGATAATTTTTCTTCTGGCCCCGATAACATACCTCCGATTTTTCTTCGTAATTGTGCGGAATCTATCGCCAACCCCCTTTTCTTAATTTTTTCCAATTCTATTACTTCTAGCTCCTTTCCGACTTGTTGGAAGGATGCTCATGTTACCCCAATTCACAAAACTGGTTCCCCTTTCCTTGTTACTAACTATAGGCCTATTAGCCTCCTTTCGTCAATATCCAAAATCCTTGAACAGCTGGTCTATTCTGAACTTTTTACTCAGCGTTGTAAACTTAATATTCTCCCGACTACCCAACACGGGTTCCTTCCTAAACGCTCTTGCCTTACAAATCTCCTCTCCACTTATGAACCTATTACTAAACTTACTGATTTTGGCCTACCCTGTGACCTTGTTTTCTTCGATTTTAGCAAAGCATTTGACACTGTCTCCCATTCTAAGTTACTTTCTAAACTTGCGCAATTTGGTTTTACTCCTGGAACCATTTCTTGGCTCAATTCGTATCTTCATTCTAGGCGTCAGCGTGTCGTTCTTCGTGGTTCCTATGCCCCCTGGCTTCATGTGACTTCAGGAGTGCCTCAGGGCTCCGTTCTTGGCCCTCTCCTTTTTAACATTTTCATCTCTGACTTACCATCTGTTATTCTTTCCTCCTCCAGTGTCTGTTACGCTGATGACTTGAAACTTTTCTCTGACTATCTCTTGCCAGTTGCTTCAAGCTGATATCCAACGCGTCGCTGATTGGTCAACTGCAAATTCCCTTTTCTTTAACACTGATAAATGCCATGTTCTTTACTTTGGTCATAACAACCCACGCTTTCCTTACCGTCTGTTCGGAAAGCTAATTACTCCTGTCGCTAGTCATACGGACCTTGGTATCACTGTTGACAGTTCTCTTAATTTCAATCTTCACACTGAAAATGTCATCTCTAAAGTTTTCAGGAAGGCACATTTCATTCTTAGGGGATTCTCTGATCTCACTCCTTCCCTGTTTACTGTCTTATTCAAAACTTTCCTTCTTCCACTTTTTGATTATTGCTCTCAAATCTGCCGCCCTTACAATCTTTACTCATTGAACCGCCTTGAAAATTGTCAGCGGCGCCTGACTAAATGGTGTCCCACCATTCGTTCTTTGTCCTACCCCGACCGCCTACGTAGGCTTCAACTTACTACCATTCAAAACCGTTTTCATCGTGGGGACATGATCCTTACTTACCAAATTACTCATAACCTCCTTAACGTTAACTCTGATCTTTTTTTTTTCACCGAATTTCAATTATAGTCGTGGCCATCCTTTTCGCATCTGTGGTACTGTGTCCCGGACTAAACTTCGCTACCAGTTCTTTACGGAAAGGGTTATCCATGCCTGGAATGCCCTTCCCTCTCATGTTGCTTGTGCCCCATCTCTTAATGCTTTCAAATCTCGTTTCGATGTGTTTGTTCGTTAATTGTTGATGTTTGTTTGGGTGGGTGGGTGGAGTGCTTCGTGTGCCTTTTCTTTTCTATTTCTATTTCTATTTCTACAGGACGACACGCAACCGTATAAACAAAATGAGTTAGTCAACGACACACAATAGCTTCATTTAAAAAAATCGTCTCGACACCATGTTGCATGTATCAATAGGCCAACTCTCAAACCCAATCCTCCGTTAGCTGCTACTTACGAAATTAAAATGGTAGGTAAAAAAAATTAGGCCTAAAAGCTGACAATTACGCCTAAGATCTAAAAATAAGCTTAAAAGCTAACACATTTTTAACTGGCAATTGTGATGGTTACTTCTTTTAGATTACATAATAGAGATCGCTGTTGCAGTGTGTGATGTGCGCCTCAACATTTTCATGCTAAATACATTCCAATTACCCACGGAAAAAAAAAACAGAACATTAAAAGTTTAACATGCATCACCATCTACTTACAAAAAAATTGTGGGACGAATTATATTCATAATTTCTTTTATCGCACACCACATTACCAATGATAATTACACAAGATGCGGAACGCTGTCATCGGCAGCGCTCTGGCAACAGCAATCTCCATCTGCAGCAAGCAGGACATACGATGCCATCTACCGACGGAACGGCAAATTATAAAAGTAGCAGCCAAGGCCCGCTGAGATTGTAGCTGCGCCCGAAACGCAACGGCCAGCAGCGCGAACATACGATGCCAACTACCCACCGAACGGCAAATTAAATGGGGGAGGGGGAATGAGAGGGGGAGAATGAGAGGGGGGGAATGGGAGGGGGACGCGGAATGAGCGAGAGAAGCGAGTGACTCCGCTAGTTACCAATGATACACTAACACTTTGCGCAAGATATGGTCGCAACAATATAAAGATTGATGCGAATTTGGCGAAAAGAGAGGTGATTCCCAGATCCCAGTCCACAAATGCCTGATCACTCACACACATCGCATAGGCTATTAACACAAAACGAAGGAAATAAAAAAAATGCGTTATGAAAAACGAAAGCGTTCAGACAGCTTATACTGTCTGGTCTTCACTTGAAATGCTGGGCCCTGAGGATTCGTCAATTGAGATGATAACATCATCCGATGTTGGCGGAGGAAGTTTATTCAGGTTCTCAATCATCCATTGGTTGCCGCCATTGTCTACTCACCCAAGCTGTGGTCACCAGAAGCCACCCAGGGTGGGTAGAAGCAACTACCCGCCACCGTCGTCTGCATCACCCTCTGCAGACACCGTTGGTGAAGTGCTAACGCTAGATGCCCAAAAGCATGGCTGTTCGATGTGCATTAAATTGCGCCGTAGGCAGCGAATCCAGCCACTCTAACGTCGCGTCGTCAATTTCAATGCTTTTTGCCTCTTCTAGCTGGTGCAACTATCCCATTCGCCTACGATCGCGATCTTCGGTGGTATTCGCTATATAGTTTGTCCCGACCACAACGCTGTGCAAAATACTTCTTGCGTTTATGTCCTTCTGAGCACCATCATATGTTGTCTGCAGGGTCTGGTGAATCGTCACCGCATTCCCCTGCCCAAGTTTGGTGATGGGCGTTGTCCATATGGTGTAAGTATCGTAAGCCGCGTTGGTAGCACGAACAATTATTTGTTAATGTATCCGCTTGAGGCCTCGCAACAACAGCACAAACAGTACTTTGAGTGTAAACTGGACATGTTAAATCGTTGAAAAACTGAACAGTGCTGTCGGTGAATTCAACCAAAGTCAAATGACGGCAAAACGGTGGGTCACTCCATACATCCAGCCTGAACGTCATTCTGAAACCTTTTTAATATTAGCTATTTACAAAGAAGGGACCAGTAGCGAGAATCCGGGGTGTTGCCCAAAGAATGGTCCCCCTTCCTACTTCCCCCTAACTTCACCTCCAACCAATGTCTAATCCGGCTTGGTTCCACAAACTGCAACTGTGGTCCATTGCTCCTCATGTGTTCCTCCCTCCTTCATCCTCTTCTCGCTTGCATTCTCATAGTCTCGTCGGTGACCTTGAAGCATGGAGAAAGAGTGGGATAATTCACTACGTACAGGTTGACATTCGATATATACAGTTTATTTCTTGCGGATCGTAAGTCATCTTTGGTCTAACACGTGCAATAATGTTATGTGGGAGCAAAAGGTAGCGATCCTGATCTTAAAGCGAGCTCTCCGCTCATAATGGTAACTCCTTCCATTTTCCCTGCGTCCTATGGCAATCGCGTGGCATCAGACCCCAGTTGGCCACCTTGGGCGATGGAAAGTTCTGGCGGGAGTGGGGGTAGCTTACTTTTGACTCTTCCCACCTTCAAGTCCACGATGATTGCCGTTGTTTACTTCAATTTCAAAGATCTTCAATTTGCTGCTCTGTTGTAGCGGTTTGTAGGGAAAATCTTCTCAATTCCGCTACATTGATCGAGTCTGCTAATTTTCCTGACTTGCAGTGAAATTATTGAAGTTATTTCTTCTTACTACACGAAAAGGTACACTGAAACGTGCCAGTGAAGTTTTCGAGATCCCTTAGCAACTGAGATTAAGCAATGAATGCGTTTTGCTACTAAACCTTCAACATTAAATACCAAATTAATCCGACGTCGATCGTAATAGGTCTTGCGTCTTAAACCCTAACCATACAGACTGGCTGCTCGCATCGCAGGATGGTTTACCAAAGACGCCAAATGGGTCATTAAACCGCACCCTCACTACTTGATTGCAGAAATTTTGAGGTTGTAGGCATGTAGTAATGCATCGCTTTGCATAACATTTTCTTTTTGTCTGGTTGGGGTTTAAGCCCTGACCAGACTGGCTGGACGCTGACGCAAGATGGTGTACCAAAAACTCAAAATCGGCCCTTATACGTAACACCAACCCCACGATTGCAGCAATTTTGACATTGTAGGCACGTAGTAACGCATCGCCTCGCACGAAATTGTCTTCTGTCTGCAGAGGGCATCAGTTGTGACTGCATAAACGCTTCACTAGCTTTCAAGAAATCCTCCTGGAAGTTCTTGACGATGTTTTCCTGAATGTTTGCCCGTTCCATTACCTCCGTAGGATGCCTAGCCCCTTTAATTCTGTAGCCCAAGGCTTACCTAAGTCTCTTCCCATACACAACATTGCCGGTGACGTCACCATGAGTTAGCCAACAACGAACGAGAACAACGTCTGTTTGGCCGTCTGATTGGGCTAGCCCAGTCACGTGATATGCACGTCACAGCAAACAGCCATGGCGCGTGGTATAGTTGCAGGCCGAAGTGCAAAACAAATGTCCTTGATTCTATCACCCCAACAGAAAGGTGCACCCAACATGTACCGTGAACCAATCCAGGAATAATTGTTCAAGAAAAGTCACATTCATCTCTATGTAGGAGAACTATAACAGTGCTCCTACATAGTGCTCATCTGTTTGTGCTCATCTCTATGTGCTCATCTCTATGTGCTCATCTCTAGTGCTCATCTCTATGTAGGAGCATTAGGACAGAATGTGTCAGGTTTTTGAGGAGATGTGGCTGACAGGAATGGCCCCTAGCACCTTATTTGGCACAACCACATTAATTCGACGTGTGCCGCACGTCGAATTAAAACGCATAGAGTGGCGACTGTCAAGAACGCATGTAGCAGTGGCCCACTGGCATACGTCCCATCCAACCCTGCTTTGAAAATGGATTTGTAGATAGGGATTGGCCTACGGTACGCGAATAAAACTTTGTAATTATACCTGCACCGGCTGGCAACGAAAACAGTCAATAATGCGAGTTCAGAAGCGGCTGGAGAAACTGTTTTGTCGGGAGGAATTCCTTATCTCATTTTCACGGATTATAAGACTGCAAGCATTTACTCAAACGATGTCGGATTTAGCTAATCCAGGTAGTGAATGGTACCATGGCAACGACACATTTGCCATCGCGATTAAATTCTGGTTGCTACCACGTGCGGCCTGATGCAGACTAGTGAGAAAAATTGAGATCGGTTTCATTTGGTGGGTGTAGGGCTATCCCTTTAATCGCACAGCTTTGCTGCGAACTTAAAATTACGCAAGTACGGCCATTTTCTATTTTTTTTAAAACTGCGAATTGTGTAAAAAGTTTGTTACAAATGACCACCTTTACTTCCAGCTATAAACGTGTTAGACTGTTCTCGTTGTAGCTAAGAATAATACAAGTTACCAGTCCTGTGTCTCTCACACGGAGGCGCGCCTTTTCTCTTTTTTTTACCTGTTTTTATAGCTCTTAGCGCCAGTTACACGATTCCTTACTTAAAGACACAATTGAACTTTATAAATCAACGATGAAAGGTAATAAAGAACCAGAGTGCAGGCCCTAGTATGGGTAAGCCCCGTTAGCTGTCTAGCAGCTACTTTATTGATGTGTAAAACTCGACAACGAGAAAGTAACGAACACGAAGAAATAACTGGTAAAGGTCAGTTGGCTTCGAGATCTTTAAAGTGTTTCACAATGTTTTCGTACACTTTGTCTTTTCACTTTGCTTTCGTCGCTTTTCGTAGCAATCCAGCAAAGAGAACGAAATCACGTTCTTGTTTTATTGTGTCTATCCTTCCCGCTAGTGGGACCGGTATGAAACGTCGATTAAATAAATGATCAGGTTGAAGTGATCCTTGGTTGGTCAGTCGTTAAATATTCAATGGGTGTCCATCTGAGCGATTCACTGAACAACAGTAAGGTCGGAAAGCCAAAGGCTCAACAAGAGCCAAATAAATACAGATGCAAACCTATTTACGTTGTCTTTTGGACTTATGCGTCAGCCTGCCTGAGCGGGAAATCGAACCCACGACCTTTGAAACCAAAGACCGAGGTCCTACCGCTGAGCCATACTAACACGGCCTTTAAAAAAAAAAAAAAAAAAAAGGAAACGTCCCTAGGCAGCATTTAACACGTGCATGTATACATACAAACATACACTTTCCAATCGCCACTGGAGGGACGCTTATTGTCGCGCCACACTCCGTGTCAGCGATTGGACCTTGGTCTTTGGTTTCAAAGGTCGTGGGTTCGATTCCCCGCTCAGGCAGTTTGACATATAAGTCCAAAAAGGTAACGTAAATACGTTTGCATCTGTATTTATTCGAATATCAATAACATTATAAATTGATTATTTTGGAATGTAAGTTAATTCTGAGCAAGAACTATAATTATAAACAAGCGCACAACAAACGGAATGTTTTCGTACTCTTGTCAGAATCTATCAATCTTTTTTTTATGGAATTCCTGCGGAATATTTGATTTTACTGAATTTAATTTGCTAGGCGTATAATTCAGTTCTGAATTACAATTACTCAGTCAGCAATACATTACAGCATCATTTGGGGCCTTTTAACACCTTTAATTTTTTTTTAAGTGATGACAAATACCATTATCTGGGTGCTTTAGTTTTTAGTATTCATGGCATATAATTTTAACACTGTTTATACTTTTTATTGTTCAGCATCATTTTGGGCCTTTTAACACTTTTCACACCCTTCCCATGTCCTGCACGTTTGGCGATGCCATCGGGGGCCTTGAGTCCCTGGCAGGTCTAACCTTGGTGGTAGTGCATTCGTGTCCCCAAACCTCTTACCATCATCATTCCTTGGCCTTATTATGTTCAATGTATTTACATGTAATTGTGGCTGGCTGTTAGTGACGCCCCAGTCCTTGCCAGACCCGTAGCTGTCGCAACAAATTTTATTATTATTATTATTATTAGTTTATTTTATTGATTGACAGCGCAGAAACCTCTACGATTTCTGTCCTGCTCTCCACTTGTATGGTTTCCGCCTAAGTTGCCCATCTTTCTACTTCTAATTTCTTCCTCCCCCCCCCCTCCTCCCCCCGTAAAATATTTGAGGTAGGAATTTCACCTTCTACTCGTGAAGTTCATGTATACTAAAACTCCCTTGTTGTGAAATTTCAACCAAATCCAAGCAATATTGCGAACGTTATCGTCTCTCAAACTAGACAGACACACATCAGACAAACACATGCAAACAGGCACACAATATCCAAATTCAGTTTAGCATCAACCTCGCTCCTTCACTCGGGGAAAAAAAACATATGCACGACAGACACATCAACCTTCAAATGTTGACTCGTTAACATAAATAAATAAATATTTAAAAGGCACAGAGTCAAAGGAATTGTCAAAGGGCCAGATGACACAATATGGTGCTTAATGCACTGGAAAGCTTTCATGCATCTGAAGCAGTTTAGCCCTTAATTTGGCTTCGTATCCTGTGAGGTACATACTACAAACGTGAAGAAAATAAGTCCCAACACGCATCGCCAGCTTTGTGAGGGAGTCCCCAGGAACCCTGGGCAAAGCGGGCAAGAACAGCTCAGTATTTAGCATCCTCGTCTCCAAACCAACAAAACGAAGGTTCGAATCGCATGACTGACCTAAGACTAAAAAAAAAAAATAACTAGAAATCATTGTGCCAAATAAGGGTTAACATCACTCGTGGAATGTGGCACACAGTGCCTCTAAATTGGGAGAACACGGAGAACACAGAGAAGTATATTGATAAGTACGGAAATATTGTGCACGTAGGACAAGAAAACCCACGCAGTAACAACTGTCGTTTTTTTTTATATATAGTGAAACAAAACTAGTGCGGAGGGGAGAGGGAAAAATATACATAAAGAGGGAGCAGAGCGAGTTTTAAGGGCAGAATGGAACTGAGACGTATGTGGAATACGAGGATGTCTTTTTATTTCTCCTTCGTTGAGTCTTGTGAGTGTATGATTTACCTTCCCTCTCCATTGCCTATGGCCGAGAACATTCGGTCGAATACTCCATTCGAGCGAATGTTTTCGGCCATAGGCAATGGAGAGGAAATGTAAATCATACACTCACAAGGCTCAACGAAGGAGAAATAAAAATACATCCTCGTATTCCACATACGTCTCAGTTCCATTCTGCCCTAAAACTCGCTCTGCTCCCTCTTTATGTATAGTTTTCCCTCTCCCCTCCACACTAGTCCTGGTCACAGTTGTGACCTTAATAACGGGCACAGTGAGTTATCTTTATGCCAGTGGAGGATGTGGCCATAGTGGTTAAGGAACCCATGCAAGGGAGCTGGGCATGAACTGGGTAGCCGGTTCGAATCCGACCCATGCCACTCCGACGAAACGTAAGTGCATAAAGAAGGCTTACTGAACTACGTTATTTCTAGTGTATAATTTTCTGATGGCTTATTTCCAATTTTCCTGAATACGAGGATGAAGCAAGCAGGCCACGACCTCTGAAGAAAAAAGGAACTTTGGCGAGGAGACTGGTCAGCATTATGCCAGCGAGTTAAGCATGAAACCGAATTGAGTAGACAACACCTTGTTTTACTGCAATGGCCAAAAAATTGTAACATGGCATTCCTGAAAATTGTTGATTTCAAACTGACTACTTTGTTACAGCTGTACTAGTTAACTCAGTTCAAATAAAATAATATATTACACCAATCTTGCTAAAACTTGTCATTCATTTAGCGACTACAGTATGGTTTAGGTTTAAGGAGGCTTTAACCATAAAGACTGCAACCATTTCTAATGCAAGGTCTTGTTTTTTTTTTCAATGTGTTATCAAAATAATAGTCCCTCTTTGTTAATGCCCAAATAATGATGGAGTGAAATAGAGTTGAATAAGAACCTTGGACCACAAAAGGGATTAACTACCACATTACAATAAATCAACTGATTAGATAAATAAAACAAAGTAAAACGAACAAATAAACTAACAAGAATGCAAGAGCAGAGCAAAACCAAACTTCTCCTAAACCATGCGCAATGGCTGTTTGCCGTGACGTCACCATGAGTTAGCCAATGACGAACGAGAACAACGGCTATTTGGCCGTCTGATTGGACTAGCCCAGTCACGTGATATGCACGCCACAGTAAACAGCCATGGCGTGTGGTATAAACCACCTCGAAGACTAGTGATACTAACACTGCACAGCCGTTTCCTAGAGTAAAAGGTGTTTGGCTTGACGTTGCAGGCTACTCAACGACCACAACAAACCCAAGTAACACAATCTGCAAATAATCCAAGAGAGGCCAACACAACAACAAATGGATCCTCGATTTCCATTCTGACTCGTACTTACACTTCGGACTCAGTTTCTTTCAAAGCATGTGCTAGTGGTAATTCAGTAGAATGGCTCTTACTCGTGGCCATTCTCTGTTCTTAGATTAGATAGTAACCTAGGACCATCCCACGTAAACACATCCAGGTACCTACAGATAACAGTTGAGGGGTGAATTGAAAACAAGTTGTGTTCTCTGTCTTCTCCAACCTAGTCGTCATCCCACCATAAGTGATACAACCTTCTCTACCACTGGATGCAAGTCACCAGCAACCACCGGCAAAGACACAACATCCAGCAATCCCCCAATATGCGCAACTCATGCGCTGTCTCAGGCCCCATTACCCCTGTGTGGCCTTGCACCCACCGGAGTATCATAATTCCAGATGCTTTCGCCGCAAAAGTTTCCTTCTAAGCTTTTGCACCACAACATGCCGCCTGCCTATCTTCCGGAACCTCATCTCCAAGAATCTCACTGTTAACTGAGAGTCGGATAATACAGTGAAGCAATGGCACCCAAGTCAATGCAAACGTCCACTACATCTGAGCATCTTAGCCAGTTTTCCCAGATGGGCACTCGGTACCAAGAGAAGCTTTTTGGGCCAGGTTAGCTTCAGATCCTGATGTAAACAAGCACTCATGTCCAATACTCACTATCAAAAGATGCGTCGCGAAAAATATCTAACCCAGAGTGAATCGGCAAACAGCCCGACACCGGAATCTTACACGAGGCCAAGTAAACATATCCGTTAGCCCATCACACCCTAACTAGGGACTAACCAGCGGCCAGGGAATCACGACATGGAAGACTGCAAGAGGAAAGTCTAGATACAATGTACACCACGATCTACTGCTCTTAACTGTTTCAATTTTCCTCGAGACAGATCATAATAGTCAACTAGTGTAATGCCTACTATGCCTGGTCTCCACGGCCCAAATTTTGTACCACCATTTTGATGTTGTTCATGCTATGGTTCTGTGTACCAAATTGGTAACTCTCCCCTCCACTAACAACGCAGGAAAAACTAAAGACATTAAATAGTCAGTTCTCAAACACTTATTAATAACAATCCGAACTTTTGCCAATATTCTAGATGAGCTGCACAAAAAGTTAATTTTTGTCTGCACATAACTGAAGAAAATATTTCGCAATACAGTCTGACCAAAACAGCCCTGATGTTATCCAGCTAAAAATACGAGCATGATGATATCACGCTGCACACTGACTCGTAAACAAACTCGCTTTCTACCTACCAGGTCAAGCCCATATCCAAATGAATCCCCAAGTTTCGTATAGCATTGGAGTGCCTTACCAACTGACTCACAATGGACAACGTACTTCTGGAGCCTCTTACTTCGAGAAAACTACCATCTGTTGGAGACGAGGCCATGCCAAGCTCTCAAACACTCATCCACCAACACAACAACCTTTTGAAGCCCCCATTGGATGTCTTCAAAGGACAGATTGCCACGTTGCCACATTGCCACACTGCCATATTGCCTCATCATCTGCAAACGCAGCAACAGTGGCCATTGGCACTAGTAGAGAATTCAAAAGAACCACAAAGAGTAATGGACTAGTTCCTTGGGGAGTAAGCCTCTAATTGCAGACTGCCACTCTGAGTGCACACAGCCTACCTTTGTGATGAATATGCAGTCTTCGAACAGTTTCTTCAAAAAATTGCACATAGTTTCTGCAACGTCCATTTCATTAAGAGCCCCCAAACACTGCTCCGTGACTATAGTATCATGCACCTCTTGGATGTCCAGAAAAACAACAACACCTACCAGTCTTCTAGTCCAAGCGTCCCCCTCACACATGCACGAAGAAACAACACTGCAGCTTGAGTGCTGTGTGGGCCCTTCTATGTACCCTCTCCATTAATCAGAAGCTTGATGAAACTGGATAACGGAAGTTCGCTGCTGGTGAAATTCGGATCTATACCCATATTCCGGTTGAAATTTATAGTTTCAATTTTCGCCAGAGCCACTAAGTCGTGTTTTCCTTCTAACACTGCATTTGTTACGTCTCACGCATGCACCTGATCACTGCTCATAACGTGTTTTTTTTTCCTTCATTTAACCTACATTATCACCATTCTTTGATTTCTTGGTCAGGCAGGGTAGAGCTGGTGGTTTTGGTCCACTGTAGGTTGGGACTGATCAGGTCTCTCTTTGCAGCTGCATGCTTTTTGATTAGACAGGGTTCATACGCTTCAGTTGTTATTGTGGAGCAAAATGAGAGATGGTCATAATCACATCTATGGCTGCCTATCCGTTTCTGGCTATTGGGCACAACCTCTTCTGGGTGTGGCCTCGATGTTTGGTCTCCCGCTCTCCCCATATCAGACCCTTACCACCAAGCATCTCACTTCCATGGTCTACGGATGCGTGCGTTTGATTACTACTGCAGGTACTAGTCAAAACAAGTGTGTTACCAAACAAACTCCCATCGGCAAGTTAGTTGCCTACTTAACTGCAGCCTCATTTTTCCAAGTGTGATTCCGTTCTAATTCTACACGTTTTTGTCAAACTGGTTAGTGGTTGCTTTGACTGGTCTATACTTGTTTTGTATTAAACCCTTCTCCTCCATGACGTACGTCTATGCAAGAAATCAAAATAACCAAACCCAACAGTGAAAAGCCTTCGTGAGGGTTCCCAATGAAGTGACAAAGCACAGCCGAGTTGTCAGGGTCTTGGTGTACGAACCAAGAGGATGCGAGATTGATTCACGTCACCGATCTAAGCATGGGACTTTGAAATAGGACCCTCAGAGCCCTTTTCACTAATTCAAATCCTAGATGCAGCACTGTCGAATCTGCGAGCAATATATAAAGAAAATAGCGGTAAATTAAAAATGGAACAACACTATTCGCAGTAGCCCCGCGATTTGCATAACTAAAACGAGATTGTGTGACCCACATCAACCTATATTGGATGATGGAGAAACTGTAACGGGTGGATGCTGTGTTTAGAATATGGGCAACGCTATCGAAATGGTGCACCGACGCTTTAAAGGGATATACCTCCCAGCGCCATTTTTCTCGATCCTCCACATCAAGTATGGCCCCAAAGGTCTATTTACTTACCCTTCCCCTTTCCCTTGCTAAAAATCCGTTTTAAAATGTGGCGTCTAGGAGATTTTCTGTTGAATATGACTAACTTTATTTACGTTCATCCCGAACATAAAAGATGCATCGCGCGCCAACAATCACCTTGGAAGTTTTATCTGTGTGTGCGCAGTATTAATTTTAATCGTTTGCTAGTAATTACTATGAAATCAAAAATCTAGAAGGCTAATGAAGTAAAAATTCAAATTAATTATTCCAATAGATCGCCGAAGCAAAATTACAAGCCACTAGTCTAGAAAATTATAAATTGTGATTTTACATTTCAAGAATCATTCCGGTTTTTGACGACACAATCAATGGGTTCACGCTGGCTGGACTATTAGGCGCAATGCCAACTGAGACAGTAGCTACGTTTTTCGCTGCGAGCAACGAAGCTACCGGTTCAGTTGACCTTAGCTGTGGTAAATACGCGGATGTGATCGTCGCGTGGGTGTTGTGAGGCAGGCGGAAGGTTATAAGGCAGGCGGCATGTTGCTTTAAGTCTGTCCTTCTGGTTTATTCGTAGCCTTGAAGTCAAACGTCGTTAGCAGTTTGGCCTGAATTCTCGACGAAAATGAACACTAAACACGAAGATTGGTTTCGCTTGCATTTCTATTCAGTGAACGGTCTGATCTAAATTACAGCTAATACGAGCTTAAAAAAAAAACTTATCTTCGCCTTTTACAAATTTTCTACTCTGGCATCAAGCTCGCAACAAAAGAAAAGAAATAATGACAGTGAAAGTGACAATTTTCCGCTGAAAGACTTTGAATTAATCCAACTTTATCGGTGGATAACAGAATTTGAAATTAAAGGCCGGTTGCTACAAAATTAGCATTGCAGCATCTGGGCAGAGATACTAGACTTATAGAGATGCGAAACGGGCCGCGATCGAGCGACACGCCTTGTGCGAAGTGCATGCCGGGAAAACGACGGAGCGACCGCCGCGCCCTCGCTCGATAATCCTGGGCAACTAGTTGCTCGCAAGCTAACAAGCCGCTGGTTTCACATTATAACTTGATCGCGAAGATTCAACTTTGTTGATTTTATTGTTAAAATGATTGATTTGATTTGATTATTAAGCTATAACCATTACTGCTCTGACAATGGTTTAACGAATGAGAAACAGTGGCTCATGTAGACAAGCCATCGCTTTGAATTGAATTAAATTGAATTTATTAAGGGCATAGTGGCCCGAACTACTGTAGCGTAACTACAAAAAAAAATAATGACAAGCTGCTTCCTAGAA
>JAHWFP010268981.1:16299-36735 GCA_023313725.1 Lithobius niger
TTATGATTGCATGCCATTTTTATAAGATGTACACCCGGGGAAGTTGGGACGAAACCTCCCGCTTTCGGAATAGATTGGTCAGAAATGCTATAATATTTTATGTGTTATCAATCATTTCCATGGAAAATGGATTTTTTTTTCAAGTTCAATGCAATCATGACGCGTATTTTCGAGCCTGCGATTGTATAGATAAATCTATAATACGCTTAGGTTGGGATGCACACAGCAAACTCATCATCATTCACGGAGCAAACTCAAAATAGCCAGGCAGGCCGAAAGGGATCTGACCAGAATGTGCGGGGGAGGGGGGGGGATGCCGGAACTAGCTAGATCGGGGTACAGCTAGTGTTAAATATTGCTGTAGAGAGTTGCATTTCTGGTCAGCTGTTTCCTTGGTAGGCCGTGTGCTCCAGCACAGGTGTAAACCTAAATTTGGAAGCCTTTTATAAAATAAAATACAGTAAACGTAATATTGAAGTAAAAAAATCCTCTCACCTGGTAAGTAATGAAACGAAATATTTTTATGACTCCCCCCGCCCCCCAAAAAAAGTGTTTATATCTACTGTGCCACGTACTAACCAGACGTAGGCCTGCCAAAAATAAACAACAAAAATATTCTAAAGAAAAAAAAATTTAGAGGTTCAATAATTTTATGCTTGGCAGAGAGAAATTTAAATAAAGTATTCTGGCCCTTTTCTTAAATGATACCTTTGTATTCTAAAAATGCAACATATATCGCATTTAAATTTGTAACTTGGCTAACTTTTAATCTGAATACAAAGCTTTTCTAGCAACATTTTCCCTCTAGAGAAGAGCTCTCTTCTGTACTTGTGTACGTTATCGTTGGCGCAGCCCAGGATTATCACTAGATGGCGTTAGTAGACAGCCGGCGTTACGCCCGCTTACAGGCGTGTCGCACCCTAGCATTGTCGGAGATTGGTCGTTTCGCATCTCTATAAGTCTAGTATCTCTGATCTGGGCCTACCGAGTTCTCTCTCACAGGAAGCCAAGGAAGGCACAAAGCAAAACTTTTAAACGCAACAAAAGCAAGCCACGTGACTCCTTAATTATTGAGTAAAAATTTGGTACGCCCTCGTGCACCTGGACACAAGCTATGAAGATTAACGATACTGACGTCACTAGATGGCGCCACGGAAAAATGTAAAGAAAATCTCCTGGCGCCATCTAGTGCCATTAATATCGTTAATCTTTACAGCTTGTTTCCAGGTGCACAGGGCGTACCAAAATTTTCCTCAATAATTAACGTATCACGTGGCTTGTTTGTTGCGTTTAAAAGTTTTGCTTTGTGCATTCCTTTGCTTCCTGCGAGAGAGAACTCGATAGGCCTACATGCTGCAATGCTAATTTGGTGGCAACCGGCCTTTAAGCGAGTTTGTCGGTAGATAATATCGAGGGTTAGGTGCGAGGTCGATACTTCTCCGATAACAGCACACTTAAATTGAAGTCGCTAGAGTGTCATTAAAACCTTCACCGTCATTAAAACCTTTGGAAAGAAATAAGCATCCATCATTATGCTAAACCATCTTAAAGAAACCATCCTTACTGTCCCTTCCCTGCAGCAGCAATCGGGGTGACATTCAAGGGCGCGTTGTTCGTCAAAGCCACACGAAGCACTTTCCTAATTTAATGAGACAAATCAGTGGCCGATTCGGCCCGATTACGCCATTTCCATCAAATGTGGCGGCACGCTTTAGCCTTTTAGGAACAAATTCGTTGCTTAGTGATGCATGAGCGTGTGTTCACTACTATGCTAGCGTTTTTAAGACCATATACCGGCCAATAAATCCGTTCATTAAGACCCGCGCTAGTGTGTTGCCCGCCAAGTTCAGCAACGATATCAACAACAACAACAATGCTCTGGACACGAAATCTTTTTAATAGAAGTTGTCTGAAGGGGCGTTTCGTCGTTGAGTTTTCGCTGCTTGAACAGTGATGGGTCATTTCGGAGTCAAGCTGGAATCAAGCTAGAATGCGCTGCATAAGTAAAATTAATAGTTACGTCAGCTAGTAGTAGACTAGCAGTAGTATTATTCGAAAGTTATCACTGTCAAATACAGTAGTAGCACTAGTTACATCGATATTTCTAAATGCTTCGCTGATACTTCAATATTTTGAAAAGTGCATGGCCCGCACTTTGCTGCAACAACGCAAAAATTGTTGTTAGACTATTGTTTAGAGAGTAGGCTACTTGTTACCACTGTCAAATACAGTAGTAACACTACAGTTACAACGATACTTCTCAATGTTTTGTTGATATACGTAAATACTTTGAAAAGTGCGGGGGAATCTACTGCACATGGTCCGCACTTTGGTGCAACAATGCAAAAATCACTGTTAGACTCAGAAAGCTGTTTTTCAGACGAATTAGCGTCGACGGCCTGCCATTGACCTGCTAAAGGGACGCCGATCCACTAAGCTGAAGGGACGCCGATCCACTGACGAACAGCAACAACGCCTCTACAGTGTGTGCGGCCTATCTTGAGTTCGCCGCAGAACGAACACAGATAATCGATTGTACGTTTTTGGCAGCAGAGTGCCTTGTTGATATCCAAGATGGATACAAACACAATGGCGGCCGTCGATTAAAGCCGCCCTCTCCAGGAAGACGTAGCCGCTCATAAAATACTTCCAGGACTCAAGATACGCTGCGCACGCAATACGTTCCTAATGACGTTTCTTCAATTCATAACACGCGCTTGACGGATTATTTATGCCTACTGATGAATCTCTTGATAAACGGTTTAAGAAAATGCTGCGGTTCTATTAGCACTTGTTTACGAACGCAGAATTTGTAAAATATATGAATATGTAAATAAGCCTATTCATCACGGATAATTTTAGTTGTTTCCTGCTCCTTCTGGAATTGCGCATTATTCTGTAGCAACGTGTTTTAATACTATTTTAATGTATTATTTAGCTAATTTGATATTTTTTTAACGCACTGTGGAATCTAATCGAATGTGCTAGAACTTTCCCACTTTGCACAGTTTGGAAGTGACATGTGATTAATTGGAATTATTTGGACAAATTTCTGAATCCCACCAGAGCAAGCAAGCTCGTAAACTCAAATCGGGCAAAACTGACTACGGAAACTGCTTTTTTTTTATGCAACTCTCTAGTGTTCGAGTTCCAGTCAACTTATTTACTATCGACAGACCTCAACGGGTGCCTTCGAAACTTAGCCTATGTCGCTCGGGTTAACACGAATCACTCTGGTCCATACACTAAATGCATAGATCGAGTCGAGATTTCGCATCATGATATGCTGATCAGGATTTCTAAAGGCCGGAGTTCTACCACTCAGCCATGTCAGTATGGCAGAGTAGTAGAACTCCAGCCTTTGGTTTCAAAGGTCGTGGGTTCGATTCCCCACTCAGGCAGTCAGACACTTAAGTCCAAAAGGCAACGTGAATAGGTTTGCATCCGTATTTATTTAACACTTATCGAGCTCATTCGGCTATCTGGTCCTGTTTATGATCAGGATTTATCTAAATTTAGACAGTTGTCTAAACATAAAACAGCACACAACTATGCGTGAGGCAGCAACCCATGTGGGCAAAACACGCATGATCGTCGGGGTAGGCCTGTTTAGGCAACTGGCGAAATTGGGGGGGGGGGTAACACTGCAAACGATTCGACATCTATCAATCGAGGCAGAAACAAAAAAAAGGGGGGGGTTGCATTTATTTGCATCAATTCATTGTGTAACATGAAAGAGTGTGTGACATAATTCTAAAAATAAGCTTCAGAAAACCGCGATAAAGCATCAGTTTAACAGCAAATATGTAAGCAAACTAATGCTCCAAAAATGATGTTTTGGACTTTACTGCTGTTACGTGAATGAACCTCGATGCAGTTATGGCTAATTCCACGTGACGATTTCGGGTTAAAAACTACCATTAGGGCAGTGACACGATGTAGTATTATTGTATATAACTCTATGCTGGAGCCTTAAAGAGTTAGCTGCAAGGGGCACTGCGGAGAAAAACAGACGGGCGTCATGCTGAAGCCGTGCTGTTAAGAGTGGATATCTTAGACTTAAAACGCGCGATTTTTGTTGTTGGAGAAAACAACGTTATTTTAAGCCTAAGAAATCCGCTCTTCCGTTGTTTTTCCCTCCATTTTTATGTAGTGCACCTTGTAGCTATGCCCTCCAAATGCTAGCTCGTTCGCATACTTAATGCCAATATGGCCGCAAATGTCACTACTCTATTCGTGACATATAAAAGAAAAAAAAACCTTGGGCCAACCGGGTAAAGTTTCGAAGGCACCAATTACTAGTTTTTAGTGGCAGCAGCTATAAAAAATATCCTTTTATTGTTTTTAATATTATGCTCGTTGATGTCCATACGCGAGCGTCACATTTGATGCCCGTGATTTACGCGTTTGAGTGATTCCTGCAGCGCTTGGGACCAACAACACGGCTTTTAGCTGTGAATAACACGCCCCAGCGTTCGTTCGTCGTTCTCTATTACGTTATCGCGTATGTCAACTTCAACTCGGCTTCCGTTCTGTTAAGTTGACCGTTTAGTGTCGAGGTATAAGATGAGAAAGCAGTCGTTTCCTTGCTACAGAGGTCCGAGTCTGAGACGTTTACGGGGCTTATGCAGTGGTGACGTTATCAGGGCACGACGATCTGGTGCGGTCAATTTGTCTCGGACTTTGGTCCCCGCTGAGCTGGCAGCGGACATTTTGGCCCCGGGGAAGTATTAACATTAAAATTATGTGCATATAGGACCGTAATTATGGAGGAGGGGGCCAACTTAAACCACAAACAAGACATACCAGGCCGAATCATTAAAGTAACAAATTAATTTTGGTTTTCATGTTCGAAGCCATATTTTACCATAACAAAATTGTATATCAAAAGAGGCAATTTGTTCTAATAAAATTCAGAATAAGTAATAGTTATTGGTTAGAAACGAGCGGTTATCGATTTTCAACCCACAGCTGCGAACCCATGGTCGGGCTTCGGCTTCGACCTTTGCATGCTGCGAGCCAATAATCGCAGCCGTGGGTTAAAAATCGATAACCGCTCGTTTCTAACCAATAAGTGTTTTATACCACGGTTGGGACGTCAAGATAACTCGTATTTAATTAAAACGTGTTTGTGTTTTGTGAAAATATTTCGATATGAATAAAGGTCATTCCATTTTAGTTTATGGAGGGTGGAGTGGTTGTTAGACGGACGATTCCTTTGCGTCAAGTTTGTGGAGGGAGGGGGGAGTGGGTAAGAAGGAGACGAACGCGTCGTTTTGCCATATTTCACGCTAGCAAGCTTGCCCGTGTTTTCGAAGCTTTTCTGAGTGAAAAAACTTCAATAAGAGACAGCACGGATAGAACGACAATTTGGGAAGGTATGAAATTCATTTTGTGCGTTTGTAGTTTGAGAATTGTTTAAAAAATACGGCAATAGGGTATCGGTATGAATGAAGTTCATTGCATTTTAGTTTGTGGAGGGAGGGGGGGGGGGAGAAAGGAATTACTTAAAAGGAATGAAATCTTAGCCCTGCTAACTCTCACATGTATTGCCCATAACTAAGCATATTCACTCCGCATAAATAAGCTTAGCTATGGGCCGACATGTGAGAGTTAGTAGGGTGTTTACGTTCCCGGTCGTATGATCCAGAAGTGTCAAAAGTGTGGATTTTGGGCAAAAGTGTTGGTAAACTTGATAACCCACACATTTTGCGATGTCATACACTTCCGGTCACGGTTAACGGGATTTAACCTACGGAAAGTTAGCGTGACGTCACAGCTGTGGTATAAAATGCTTTAATTGCACGACATTCGCCTTTCAAAAGAAATTGTATAATCCTTTTTAGTGGGGCAGCACATTGATAACCATTGTTTGACAGTTGTAGGTGTGTGATGCCAATCGTCTTCCACGTGATCAAACTAAAAACAAACTTAAAGATACATTCCTTCCGGTTGGCTTTCCTGTATGGCTCAGTTTTGCAACATTACTTCAGATGCGTGTAAATGTTGCAAGTTTTCCTATTTTTTCCTCGTGAAACGGTTTTGCTATAATTCACTCTGACCTACCTAAATGTTGCAAAAGCTATTTGGCGTAGGGTGCTCGAATATAGTGAGAAGGTTTTAACTTTTTAACTTTTTGTTGGTTTAAAAGTGCAGGTAAAACTTCACTTGAACCTTATTTACTGTATTTGGTGATATTTATGTCCCGAAACTGATACTTTTAATGTCTTCAGTTAGGGATGTGCGATACTCGAAAAATTCGAGCAGAGCCGAGTATGAAACTTGTACTCGAACTCGGCTCGCTGCTCGCGTCCATACTCGAAAAACTCGAATCCGGCGAAAATGCGATAACCGAAAATGCGGTTGACCGAATTTGACATTCCAATATACGAAATCGATCGTCTCGACGAGAGCTTTCCAGTGGTGCAGATTAAAAGTCAATAATAGAAACCATTTTCAAGTTATATCCTTAAAACTGGAAAACCATGACCCACACAGTCAGCTAAGCACCATCTTTGTTCTTATTATCTTACCAAATTGAAGAGAAACTTGCAAACAAAATATTTTCATCAAATACTCGAACTCGGCTCGATAGTCGATTCTTCTGTTGCAAACTCGGGTCGGCTCGAATCAAATAAAAATTTTTTACTCGCACATCCCTATCTTCAGTAGATTAACTGTGCAGAAGAAATGAGTCTTGCATTGAACATCAAGTTTTCGAGCATCGAACAGATTGGTAAATACTTCTCTAGGACGGTAATGACAACTTTCTACACGTATCATGTCGTACTCAAAGCACTAAAAGTCAACTAATCCAAAAAAGTCGTCTAGCATGTTGAGATGGCAGCGATTGTACCACCCGTTCCGTAACACCGCCATGATTTACAGGACGCCATATTTTTTTCGGTACCCTATGTAGATTTAAGGACCGTTCTTCTAAATCGGGTCACGATCGGTCATTGCGTTGCCGTCGAATAATACCTCCACCAACACTAAATCCTGAACGAACAATATGGAGTGTGCGTGTCAGGTCTACAGCCCAACCGGCTACTTTATCACATTCCGGTCCAGTAGCCACAGTCGCCATTTCAGCGTTCGAACGTGACAATAGTTTCCGCGCTACCTAGCCAGCTAGCAGCGGGGGAGCTATCCAGATTTATCTAAAAGTTTATGGAGCGCAACAGAACCAGCCCTTCAATGGCTTTTCGATACCGAGTGCATTGACGTTTGGCGTCGGTTCTTTCTCTCTCGGTCGCTCGCTCTCACCCGCAATAAAACGAAATCGCCAAATCTGATTTCATACTGATCAATGCTCGGCAGATGACTGCACATTGTTAACGAATGGGTGGAGAGGGATTGCTTCGGGATGGTGGGGCGGGAAGGGGCGGGGGGATGGGAGGGTAGAGTACGGAAAGACTGTAAAACACTGCCGGCTTACCAGATCGTTGGATCGTCTATCCGTTTAAAATGTGGGGGAGAAGACGTCCTTGTTTTACGTTCCGAATTTCAGTAGCATGAGAGCACATGTTATGCAATAGTCTCGAAGCGTATATTTTCTCTGCCACCAGCTTTTAATTAGTTAATGGTAAATTCGGTACGCAGTCACTTCTCGATGTTACGGAATTCAGTGGCGTAACTGGTTGGGAGGGGGGGGCTAAGGGGCGATTCACCCCCTCTATAAGATAATTGAAGGCTTATTCGGAAAATTGGCCAAGTCACTTTTTGCATATAGCTGAAAAAAACCTTTACTATCCTGAAGGCGAATTTTAAACAGTAAGACAATTACGAACTCCATATTTGTTTAGCATTAACAAAGCAGCTTCATGAGTGTTTACAAAATAAGTATCTACTATGAAAAACTGAAAGATTTACAATACACATTTTTGTGTGCGTGTAATGCAGTCAGCAAAACTGATTTTATAAAAATGTTTCCAACGGCACTTTACAAGGCCGTAAAATAATGGAAAATGGTAAAAATACGTCAGCTCACAGCGCTCCCCCAGACCCCGTAGCTGTTATTTATTGGTCTCTCTCTCTCTCTCTCTCTACACCATTCGGATGAATGGCTAGTGTTGCCCCCTTAGTACAAAATCGTTCTTACGCCACTGACGGAACTTCTATATCATAAAAAACGTACGATGTGCGTATGTGTACTACTTCTGCTCTTAATCCAAGGCCAGGGCCATGCACTGTGTATGGGAGGGGGGGGGGGGGCAATGGCCTGATGGTTAGCATGACCGTCTCATGCGCCAGAGGTTTCGGGTTCGATTCCGGCCTGTGAGCCACCCCTGGCATTTTCGAGAAGAGAAGGACTCTGTCATGTATGAAGGTCATGTCGATTGTGGCATGTAAAAGATCCTAGGAATCTCCGATGGGATATACCTAGCAAAATTGTCCCTCTCTCTATGGCTAACGCTGGGTGCGTGTCAAACAACAACAGCACTATGAATGAGGTTGGCGCTAATGACCTAGCTGTCGATGTGCCAGTAACCCTCAACCCCCCCCCCCCCCAGGCATCTACAGATTAAATTAAAATAAATTAATACCTGAAGAAAGCAAGCTTACGTAACCGGTTCACAACAAAACATGCAACAAAAACACTTTAACACTGAATCAGATCGTATTGTCTCTCCCAACTGCTGGTTGAAGGAGCTGTCACAACACTTTCTGGAAGTGAGTTCCAAGAATTTATGGCTCTCACAGTGACGCAAGATTATCCAACAATGATGCGGATTGGTGGTTTTGTCAACTTCATGCTGTGTCCTCTAGTTTATATAACTGTTGAGAAATTTGGTCGACAGGCAAAATCACTTCGCTAGACAGAACTTGACGGGACTTCATAAGGTCATCTTTTAAACGCCTGTCAACAAGGGTTGTCAGGTCAAGCCTTTCAAAAGTTCTTCGTAAGGCAAACCCTTCAGCGAAGAACAGTGCCTGGTGACGGCTCTCTGGACTTGTTCCAACCTGTAAATATCACCATTGTAATGGGGTAACCAGGCGTGTACACAGTATTCAAGTTTTGATCGGATAAACGTCATATACAATCCTCTTGAATTCGTAAGTGTCCACGATTTGAACATTGGCTTTAGAATAAAAAACGTTTTGCGAGCATCATTCACAACTTGTTACACCTGATTATGGAACTTAAGTTGGTTGTCCACAAGGATGCCCAAATCCACGACGGTGTGTTCTTGCAACTGATGACCAGACAAGTAATACTGAAAGTCAACAGCCTTGCGTTTGCCAATACGTAGAATAACACATTTCTCTGGGTGAAACTTCACTTTATTGTCAGCTGCCCATTTATCAAACCGATCAAGGTCGTCTTGAAGCTGCTGGCAACTTTCACGTGAATCAGATCTGCTATCGATTTTCGGATCATCAGCATATAACAAGGCAATTGAAGAAATAAACTTAGTGATGTCACTAATAAATAAGTTGAATAGCCATCTGCTGAGTGTGCCACCTTGAGGAATGCTACAACTGTTTTCTGCCCAGTCACATGACTCTGCCCCAGTAATGACTTTGTGACGGTGACCCTTCAAGTAGTCACAAATCCAATTGAACAAAGCCATATTTATTCCTGAATTTTTAAGTTTAAGAAGTAGTACGTCATGTGGCACACTACCAAACGCATCTACGAAATCAGTGTAGACAATACAATGTATTGACGAGACTTCAGTGGTATAGTTGATGGTAAAGAT
Organism: Lithobius niger; assembly: GCA_023313725.1. Taxonomy (NCBI): domain Eukaryota; kingdom Metazoa; phylum Arthropoda; class Chilopoda; order Lithobiomorpha; family Lithobiidae; genus Lithobius; species Lithobius niger. Next base: position 26,004 of record JAHWFP010268981.1, read on the forward strand.
GTTATAGCTTAGCTAGTAAAAATGACGCTGGTTATTTGGTTCCATTGGGTTTAGTGCGGTGGAAGTTTCAATATTACGCTCGCCCGACGTACACGCGAAATAACCCTTGCGGTTTTACGTAGGTTGTTTGTGGGACTTTAAAGATTAGGAAAAAAGCATGCAGGAAAGTATTGGTAGTAAATAATAGAGAGACTTACACAATGTTGCAGAATAATTTTGGTATAAAGGATTAAAATATTGGCTAGATAAAAGGCAAGTAAATTATAACGATTTCACTCCTAGGTATTACAGTGAGGAGGAATTGGAATGGAATGGAATTAATACAAGTGGTAACCATGCATGGCAAACAAAGCATGACACCATGACTACAATGCACGTCATGGTATACATGCGCACATAGGCCTATAATAATAGAGTCTGGACTAGACTCGAATTTCTTGGGAGCTCCTTGGGACATCCGCCACGAGCCCAGGAACAGTCTACGACTCCATACCGGCTCCGAGCTGGGGCCGATGACCTTAGTCTTCAATCAAAATGGCGTCTGCCGGGTCTACCCACAAACGTCCGGCGCATCAGCACAGGATGGTGGCAGCTCAGACGCCTGCAACGGCTACCGATACAGAAATACCGATCGGAATACCTTTGTCAAGATTCTTTTTTCAGTCAGTGATGCCAGATAACAAGTTTGTCGCACAAGATCTCTTCTTTGTGAATCCGTGTTGTGAAGACCTGCTATCAGTTGCCGGCTGATATTCTAGAATTGTAGCAAGAATTATTTTTTCCATCACTTTTGCAACAACCGAAATAAGGCAAAGTAATTTTTAGGGATTAATCTACACCTTTTTTTGTAGACTGGGGTGATGTGAGCAGTTTTACACTGTGTGGGAACTACACCAGTGTCAATAGAAGTTTGAAAAATTCTTGCTAATGGGGCAGAAACAGTATCAGCACACTGCTTCAGGAACAAAGGGTGAAAACCTGGGGGTCCAAATGACTTGGAAGTATTTAGCCAATGGCGAATATTCTTAACTGTGTCACTTGTGATTGTGATTCCACGCTCGACATCACTTGGTATTTTCAAGCTGTCATAGTCAATAGCTACAAACGGATCAGACCGTGTGAAAACTTGGACAAATTCCGTAGCAATAGCAGCAGGCTGAGTCCCAATATTTTGATTTTCAGATTTGACACCTGCAATGACATTAGTAACTTTTGTTTTAAATCTTTAAACTGCTTGTACAAAAAGTTAGGGTTGTCGACCACACTATCCGTCATTTTGGCCTCTGTTTCAACTTTTGCAGACCTGGCAGTAGTATCATTCCTGTCTCTTATATGTCTAATTCTCCCAATTAGTAGGTGTAGGATTCAACTTCCAGATTTTCCATTTTTCTTTTTTACGTTTTAGTTTATTTAATAGTCCGTTTTTCATCCAATAAGGAAGAGAGGTTTTCTTTTTAGTAGATTTTTCTGGTACACATGCTTCAATTACAGTCTTAATATTCGTTGAAAAATGTTCCATTGTTCAGTGACATCATGAGTATCGAGTAGTTCATCCCAGTTGACGGATCTGAAGATATTATTAATCAAAGTGTAACCAGCCTTGGAAAAGTTTCGAATGTTGTTCGAAATTGGTGAAACTACATCTTTTCACACATCAAACTCTAGTGAACAGCGTGGTGATCACTGGTACCTAAAGGACGGTCAATGTAATATTGGTTGAAAACTTGAGAATTGTTGGTTATTAAAAAATCCAACGTACTTGGTCGTTGATTTGGGCGAATTCTCGTGTATTCTTGAACGAGCTGTGGAAGGCCATGATCAGCTAAAAAGTCAATAAAGTTTGTAGAAAATTACGTGGTTGGGATAGGAAACTCATCCACCCATTTTATGTCCTGGTAATTTAAATCACCACATATGATCGAGTCATGGTTGGCGTCCTGAGTTCCTTCTTGTACGGCTGGTAGAAAGTATCCTTCTTCTATAGCAGAGATTTCTGGAGTTTTATAGCAGCGTCCCACGGTAACATGATAGTCAGTCGTAGGGCCCACTTCACACCAGATTGTTTCCCAAAGTCCATGCTGCGAAATTCGTGTTTTAACCACAGAACTGCATGTATTCGTTTTGACATAAATGACGACTCCCCCTCCACCTCCAGCAGCTCTGTCAGCTCTGTATACTACATATTATGGAATGTTGATGCATCTGGCACCGAGTTATCGAGGAATATCTCTGCGGTGCCAACAATGTCATTATCTTTACTGAGAACAGTAAAGCATAGTTGGTCAAGTTTGTCTGAAATTCTGTTGCAATTCCAGAAAACGCACTTTAAAATTTTGTAACTCATTAATCAGTTGGTGATGCGGCTCCTACGCCATTCCTGAGATCTGAAAGTTTTCGGCAAAAATGCCAAAGTAACGATCCTTTGGGCCACACTGCAGGTTTAGACACACAGGTGTAGTTTTCGCCATTCGTTTCAATACAAAATGACGAATCGGAATACGCTTGATACTTTGTCTTGAGCTTGGTTACTTTAATTATAATCTGAAAAGATTCGAACACATCTTCCTCTACACTGCTAGCAGCAATGTCAGGAGAAAGCCTACTTACAAATAATCGTCGAATTACTGGGTGGTTATTCTTTACTGCCTGAAGTTAGCTACAAGTTGAGGATCCTATCACAATTACAGTTTGGCACTGCTGTTTTGTAGGACTGTTAGTGTTATTGGTGCGTACGAGGCATTTTTATCAACATTACTACTGCTACTGGTTGGTGCGTTGATATTATCCCAAGTGGTACTGTGGGAGGTACTGTTATTGCTGGAGTTAGTATTATTGTTGGGATGAGTAGCATCGTTTTGCTTCGAAATATCTCTATTGTTGCCAACGCGTTTTCTCTGCAGTTTGCTGTTCTTCTATTTTTTGTTTTTTGGAAGAATAAACGGGGTTTTCTCGTCGTCGGTTTCATCACAGGAAATTCTATCTTGATCAACTACTCCAGTAGTAATATCACTTTCACCACTGCTTATAATGTCTTCTGTAGTTTTGTGTTGAGCATACTACTCTCACTATCATTATTTATCATCAGAGTGTTGGGTCGTTGTTGACTGCAACTGCGATTTTTGGCTTATTGTTAAACACTTGAGATGCATGCGCTGAAAATTTATCAACGCTTTCTATCTGTTTTTTTTTTTTTTTGTTGTTATCGTCGATTGCTCTTGAAATCTGCAACTGGTTAGGCGTGCAGCTATATACATTTCATTAATTTGTAGCTGCAGATTGTTTTGAACACTTTTTAACTCAAGCATTATCATACACGGTAGCCGTGTATATATAAGATCTACCCCAAAACAAAACGTATAAAGAATTTCCGCCAAGCTTTTCGGCCGTGTGAAGTCGTGATATCAAACGCCAAGCTCTTTCGCCAAGCTAATCCCACCGAGTAAGAGTCGAAGGTTAAATGAAATACATGAAAATTGCTTACTGCGCCATTTTCAATTATTTCATTTAACGTTTGAAGTCTTAGTCGGTGGGATTAGCTTGGCGAAAGAGCTTGGCGTTTGATATCACGACTTCACACGGCAGAAAAATCTTAGGGGGAATCCTTAACAAGTTTTGGGATAGATAAAAGAAATTTGTGGTCCAAATTGATGAAGTCCATTTTTTTCTTAGCACTTATGAGATGGAAACGCCAATCTAGTTTTCTAGTCCATTTTTTTTTCTTTTGGCATTGTTGCATAATAACAATGTTTAAAACAATGTAAAACAATGAATTTGGACGTTTGGAGCCCCCTAACCCCTGAACCGCTTGATCAATTAGGAAGGTCCATATAAAAAGGGCACATACCCAGAGCAATACCTGTAAAATGAGCTAAGAACCAGCTTTATTCACGGCATGGAAAAATTTATTTTCGTGATACAAAAAAGCGTTACCAGTAGTAGTTAGTAGTTAGTAGTAATCCACCCAAAACCAAAACTTGTATAAGAGCAGCCGCCAAGTTTCCAAAAAGGGTCGACCTTTCAAAGAAGTGATATCATTCAACCAGGGAAAGGCCGCCAAGGTTAATCATATTAGCCAAGTTAGTCGCACCTACTAATAGTCGAAAGTTAAATGAAAACTAGAAGATTGCTACTAACAGTAGCAATTTTCAAGTTTTCATTTAACGTCCAAAGTTTTATTCCGTGCGATTAACTTGGCTAATAAGATGAACCTTGGCGGCCTTTCCCTGGTTGAATGATATCATTTCTTTGAAAGGCCGACCCTTTTTGGAAACTTGGCGGCTGCTCTTATACCAGTTTTGGTTTTGGGTGGATATGACAACAACTTTCATAGGCCTGTGAATACAAAGAATTCCACTGTCTAATAGTCACCCCTACCTTTTTTGTCTGGAGTGTCTATACATTTTTTAATTCATAATTTTTACGTTTGCCATTGCCCAATTAGCCGTTACACCAGCCAAATGGACACGATTTGGCTTATTGTATGCCCATGTTTCACTTGCTTAAGTATATTTAACCCGATTTTTGAGCGCACTGGTTAACAAACGCTGATTTTCGTTCGCATCCCCCTTCACTTGGCCCTCCCGAGATTAACGTTAATCATTCAATCATGAACACATACTACAAATTCACGGAATGATAAATGTTCATACAGTTCTAATATTCTAGTGGCACACGAAGAGTACTAAAACTAATCAACTCACCAGCTGTTTAAAATTATCGCACACTGGACTGCAAGAACAGTAAGTCTAAAATAAAATACATAGTTACTTAGTTAGTTAGTTAGTTTTAGTTTACACATAAAATAAAATGTCCGCGTCACGTTATTGAGGATACTTTTTCTCTATAAAGAACACGTTCCCACCTGTGCTGACTAGCAAAATTGTCCCTTGTCTCGTCGTGGGGCAGATAATTCAGTTTGGATTCGTGCACCGTAAAAAAAAAAAAACTACCAAACCTTTGCAATAAAAGATAACGATATTCTGTCTCTTTGTGAACCACCTATTTGCAAAAACAGTGCATTCTACCTAAATGACCGGGCCGCTATGCATTTTGCAGGAAACTGATGGTGCCTCTAACCGTAGGGATTTTGGGAAGTGCTCTAAGCAACCCAAGCACAAGTTAAGTACAGGGTCAAGCTCAAGAAGCTTTGCTTATTTTCATATTCTGTCGTCATTTCTGCAGGCTTCAGGGTGCATTCTTCAATTCTGAGGCTGAAGGCAGCTTGAAACGATTGAATGGTGTATTTATGTACTAGATGCAGGCTTTCAGAGCTGAGTTGAATTGTTTCAAAGTGGCCAGCAACAATCGACTGCGTGCGTAAACCTTTGTAACGCAATGCCATAGCTGTAAAAAGGTACACGGATTACGAACAACATCGTCAAGTGTGCCGTAAAAAAAGGGGGTTATATGATTGAAGTTTCACTTAACTTGTTAAAATGTACACGGATAAAATTTGGATAATTTTTAATTGAAATAATCAAATGTACAATTGAGAAAATTCCATCTGTTTAAGTGCTGTTATGCTTTACCAATCATATATTTAAAACGTAAAGCACAACAACACTTAAACAGATACAATTGTCTCAATTGTATACATTTCATTATTTCAATTAAAAACCATCATTTTTTATCCGTGTACATTTTAACAAGTAAAGTGACACTTCAGTCATATAGCCCCTTTTTTTACGGCACACTTGACGTTTTTGTTTGTAATTTTGTTTTCAGTTGTGGTTAGATCTTTACATTTGGGGGCACAATAGGGCAGTGACATAACGTAGTATTATTGTATATAACTCTATGGTAGAGCCAGTAACTGGGTTAGCTGTAAGGGGCACTGGAGGGGAAAAAGAAGGTCGTCTTACTGAAGCCAATGCTATTAGACTGGATTTCTTAAGCCTATAACGCGCGATTTTTTGTTGTCGGAGAAAACAACTTTTTTTAAGCCTAAGAAATCCGCTCTCAAAGCACTGTTTTAATAGAAATGCCGTTGTTTTCCCTTACATTTTGTAGTGCCCCTTGTAGTTATGCCCTTCAGATGCTATCTCGTAGGCAATATGACGTCACTTGACGCTGCCATATTACTCTGGTTTTGGATGAAACATTTGTCACAAATAAAACATCGAGATTTCAACGTAATGCGCGCTTCACTACTTACTTCTAAGGTGATATCAGATTACAAACAAAAACGTCAAGTGTGCCGTAAAAAAGGGGGTTATATGATTGAAGTTTCACTTTACTTGTTAAAATGTACACGGATACAATTTGGATGATTTTTAATTGAAATAATCAAGAGTACAATTGAGAAAAATGCATCTGTTTAAGTGCTGTTGTGCTTTACGTTTTTAATATATGATAGGTAAAGCGCAACAGCACGTAAACAGATCCAATTTCTCAATTGTACACTTGATTATTTCAATTAAAAATCATCCAAATTTTATCCGTGTACATTTTAACAAGTAAAGTGAAACTTCAATCATATAACCCCCTTTTTTTACGGCACACTTGACGTTTTTGTTAGTAATCCGTGTACCTTCTGTAACGGCTGTGGCGTCATGCTACAAAGGTTTATGCATGCATTGTTGCTGGCCACTTTGAAACAATTTAACTCAGCTCTGAAAGCCTGCATTTACGAAATAAATACGCCATCCTATCGTTTCTAGCTGCTAATTTCCTCGAAATTAATAACGTACCTTAGTTTGGTTTTTCTATATGCGTTTAGCTAAACACGGATTCTTTCAAAAACAAGGGCCAAAAGGTTTTAGCGAGCGTTAACCGCACCCGGTCATATGCCCGATGAAGCCCTAAGGCCCTCAATAATGAAAAATGAACAATGATTCTTTCAAAGGGTTCAAAGGGTTTTTGCTAAAAAGTTGATTGTTGAACGGTAAAATGAAAAAATTAGTGTTAAACCCCTTAAACCCTAGTGTTAAACCCTTTAAAAAATTAGTGTTTCAGCTAAACGCATATATTTTTAAACCAAACTAAGCTGCGTTGTTGCGGCCTCGAAATTGCCAGCTAAAAACGATAGAATTTGTGTATTTATTTCGCAGATGCATGCTTTCAAAGCTGACTTGAATTGTTTCAAAGTGGCCAGCAACAATTGACAGCATGCATTAACCCTTGTTGCGCAACGCCATAGCCGTAAAAAAGGTACACGGATGACAAACAAAAACGTCAGGTGTGCCGTAAAAAAGGGGTTATATGATTGAATTTTCACTTGTTAAAATATACACGGATAAAAATTGATCATTTTCAATTGAAATAATCAAATGTACAATTGAGAAAATTGCATCTGTTCAAGTGCTTAAACCCTTTTTTAAGTATAACCCCTTTTTTACGGCACACCTGACGTTTTTGTTTGTAATGATATTTTGGCACAGAACGCGAGTCGTTTGGATAATTGCCTCAACCAGATGTGTCTCTTGGCTCGTGGGAGTAGCGCCAAATGAAAGTTAAATTAAACTGCGCTTCCGTTAGGCCTATTTTCATCGGCGTTACTTGATTTTATGACCCTCAAATAGGCGTAAAACTGCCATGAAAATTGCACATGACGTCAAAGTTGGATCAGACAAACTAATCAGAACGAAAGTTTGTCTGAACAAAATCTGACCTTCCAAAATAAACTTGACCCCCATAACAGGCTCGGACTGGCCATACTGTCATTGTGCCATTGGCACAGGCGCCCACCAGTTGCCGTACTTTTGGCGCCCCCTTGAGTAATTTTTTATCCTTACTTCAAGAAAAATGAATACTACATTTTGTATATCATTCCAGCCTACTTGAAGTTCTTTCACACAAATCCCATCTTTCAATAATTTCTTTCCGTTCATTTGAGTTTCGATACCCATTTCGTAAATCCTCCCCACTTTCCACCCAAGGAAAAAAGTCAAGTAAACCTACGAACATCTTCGCAAAACGGCGTCCGTGTTTAGTAGGTCTTTCAAATAATGCACTCCATGCCCAGAAACTGCAGTGAAATCCATACAAGACAACGACTAAACCAAAACAATCCCTTATGGCTTTCCTATAATAAATAAACTAGCAACAGTTCCTATGGAGGGAGGGGTGGGGGGGGGGCTTACAGCACTCCCCCAGACCACCTAGATGAGGTTGGAGGGTCACCACGTGGTCAGATGCATAACTTTATAGTAAACAATGTGGCACCCCTGTAATGCCTTCACATGGCACAGGCACCCTTTCCTGGCCAGTCCGACACTGACCCCCCAAAATTTTAAAATACAAACAAACACTTTATCCGACAACATGTTTTAGCGTCAGTACGAAGTAACAGAAATACACATTCAGATTTCAAAAGAAGTAGGAAATGAAAAGAATATAAACACTAATAATGCTATTGCTGTTGTCACTTTGTTTTCGGGCCAGCCCTTGTTAACATGTGTTGTAAACTCCGAATTTTCACTTAATGGATTGCAGTTCAACGCGAAAGGAAGGAAAGGAAGAAAAGAAAGAAGAAAGAAGGATGGAAAGAAAGGAAAACCTAAAAGGACGACATATTTTACATCATACTACATAATAAAGCCTCATACATACATACATATAACCCTTAAAATTGATTTTGCTTCAACAGACTGATGCACGGAAAAAGCAGGCTTATAGGTTTTGAAAGTTTCAAACATTAGTGTTTCTGAAGCATGGAGGTGAGTGGATTGAGCGAGCAACGCGAGCGATTTCGACGTAATCTAATAAACCTTCATATTGAATGTGGTTGTTGAGGTTAAAAGCTACACGCCCTGCTCCTGACAGCAAGAATATACCACACAGTCATAAAAATCACAAATGCATTTAATTTTCAAGGGATAGTTTTCCCCCTTGGTCACCTGCACAAAAGACAAATGAAGCATTACAATGAGCTAAATGAGAACACACGGTTCTAAAAACCTACACCAATACTTACAATAAAACATATACACAAAAGAGTAACACCCTTCCACCAAACGTTCAATTGCTTCCCTCCATCTTGGAAACACGCACTGACGACCACTGATCTCAAATTTGATTGACTGGTAATGAGAGAAACAATTTTTTTCCACTCTTCCATATGATGGAAATTTTTTATCACATTCATTGCTCTATCACGATTTACATTAATTGTGTACGCTTCCAACAATCGTCTGATCTTTTCTATAGGTTCGTGATAAATAATACTTGTACCTTGTACATCGACAATGTGGTTTTTGGTATCCACGTGTTTTGCCACAGCATAGCTTGAATTTGATTTAGCAATTGCTCTCCCATGGTCCCTTTTTCTTATGCCAATTGATCTTCCACATTCTCCTGCATAAATGGCCGTGCAGTCTGAGCATTTGATACAATATACCACATTTTTTACTGAGTCAATGGTCGGATTACTGATGGAGTCAGCAAGGTTGAGGCACGTGGGTGGCAAAAATACCTCATTGACCAGGTCACCTTCCACACCTGGAGATGGGGCCGAAGGGAGTGGGGGCGCCCGAATCATCCTTGCAACCGTTGAAAATGGTCTCGAGACGACTCTTACACCATACTTCGCAAACAATCTTTGGGTAGTTTGAAAGAGACCTGGGATGTAGGGGATAATGGTCCAATCTAATGGAATGGGAGGGGGGAGGGGGGGGGGGACGTCCTTATACCTACAGTTGTGAGGTGTAGTTCACGGTCAACAATTCTAATTGGGTACCCATTAATGGTATACTTGTGCCGGATACGATTCATTTCAATTTTCGCGTCCTCCTCCCTGGAACAGTGGTCAAGCGATCGTCTTATTTCGCCACGAAGAATTCCTCTTAGAACATTTGGTGGGTGTGCTGAGTTGAAAGGAATAAACCTTTTCATTGCGTTTCTCGCTTTGCTTTCTTTCATTTAGCGCTGCTATCACCTTGGGTAAAGGCTTACTTCAGGAGGAGTAGACGTACAAACATGCAAAAAAAAACAAATCGTATGTTTCGAATGATGTATACCACACGCCATGACTGTTTGCTGTGATGTGCATATCACGTGACTGGGCTAGTCCAATCAGACGACCAAACAGCCGTTGTTCTCGTTCGTCATTGGCTAACTCATGGTGACGTCACGGCAAACAGCCATTGCGCATGGTTTAGATGAAATGAAATGCAGGCGTGCTGAGGAATGCCGTGAACGAACTGTGAGCCACAATTGTAATTAGTTAAGGTCGGAATAAGCAGTGCATCGATTTTGTAATGATCTGGGGATCAAAAAAATTACATGAAGCATGGATCGACGCCAAGTGAGTAGCGAAGCGAACGATATGGTTAGTTTGTCTTTCAAACTGTCTGTAACGAGTAACCATGGCAACGAAGCGTCTGATAGTCTCGTGGCTTGAGGTACGAAGTTCAGTGCGGACTTGATTGATGACCAAGCACAATAACTAAGTTCCGAAGATCACGGTAACTCGGCCGAGTGAGAGAGTCTATCATACACGTATTTTCCGTTGTGTTGTAAAATTTCATTCAGAATATTTATCGCAAATACTCAACGGACAGTATTTCTAGCCTGTGCTCCGCTTGTATGATTTCTGGCCAGTGGTTTGTGAGCGAATCCGAACCAATCTGGTAACTTTCGTTAACAGTTTGAGTTCATTCCGATGAATTGTTCCGTTTGGAAGTTACAAACCCTTGTTCCGTTTGGAAGTTACAAACCGTTGTTCCGTTTGGAAGTTACAAACAGTTGTTCCGTTTGGAAGTTACAAACCGTTGTTCCGTTCGGAAGTTACAAA